>MU284208.1:0-78371 GCA_022478815.1 Daldinia bambusicola
TATTTTATTTTATTTTATTTTATTTTATTTTATTTTATTTTATTTTATTTTATTTTATTTTATTTTATTTTATTTTATTTTATTTTATTTTATTTCATTTCATTATATAATATAAATTTAATTTAATTAAATTTACTTAAATATTATAATTTAATAATAACCTTTTCACAAAGTGCTATAATTGAGGTAGCACTAACAATATCCAAAGTGGTAATTATAACCCCGAATGTCCCGCGAATCCAATTCCGCAGCTCGACCGCCGACAACGAGTCCATGCCGTACGCGAGCAACGGCCTGCCCAGGTCGGGAACTTCCTTAAGCTGGAGGCACTTAACTATCTGCAAGGACACGGCTTCGACGCACGCCGTCGACAGTGCTGCCGTATCGGCCGCCCTCGTCTTCTGCAGATCCTGAAATCGCCGGACCGCCCGGACTACCTGTCCCCGCGCGCGGTTGTCACCCCTGCTGACGTCGCGCTGTTCCCCGCCTCGGACCTGATCTCCTGTAGCGCGGCTGTTAAACAGATAGGCGAACCTCCAGTCGCTAGCTACGTCAAGCTTCTCAATCGGTAGTGGATACCCAATTCCCGTGATCATCCCGGCGCGGCTGTTTACATTCAGTGTCGTCTTGTCGTTCTGCTGCAGGATGGAATAAGTTAGGATCTTGCGCAGCATGCGCTCGTTGATGGGCGTCCACAGACGCGTATCGAAACGGCTCTGCAGCGCGGTGGTACCTGCTATATAGCCGACGTCTTCGATGACCCCGAGGTCGACTGTGTTGGCTGGTAGGCCGAGCAATCGCCGATAGCTCGCGAAGGCATCGAGGAACGTGTTGGCGGCCGCGTAGTTGGCTTGGCCCTTATTACCTACGATGCCGGATGTGCTGGATAACATGGTGAAGAAGTCGAGGGAGTGGTCTGATTTTTGCTCCCGCAGCTCTTCGGATATCTCGTGAAGCGTCTTCGTGCCTTGAACCTTGGCGTGTACGGCAGCTGAATAGTCGTCCATCGTCATCATCTCTAATGGCTTATCCTATTGATTGTTAGGAGATGTATATGAGATTGTGGCGGTATATAGCTTACTCTGAGGACCATGGCGCCTTGTACAATACCTGCAATCCCGGGGCTAGCAGACTCAAACACTCCTCGAACGAAGTCTCTCTCGCCCACATCGCCTTGGGCCTCGGTAACTTTGCAATTATACACCATGCAGCTGGCCACGATCCTCGCCGAGGCCTCGTCGCCAATACCACTCCGGCTCATGACGATGATGTTGCGAGCGCCGTGTTGCGCCATATGTATTGCCAGCGTTCCGCAGGCACCTCGCAGACCCCCAACGACAAGGTAAGACGCATTGGATTTTAGTCCCAGGCTGTGGGGTGTTCGCCGAATGGGTATCTGCACGTCATCTTGCAAGCTTTCGCCATTCGATATGACGATCTTCCCTATATGGCGTCCATTTCGGATGCAAGACAGAGCATCGACCACTTTATCGAACCCGAAAGTCGTAATAGGATGACTTAGCTTGATATGGCCGGCACTGATCAAGATAAAAAGCTCGTTAAATAGTCTAGGTATTGGTAATTAGACAAGAACAACAAGAGGGTGGCTAAGAGGACGTTACCTTGCGATCAACTTGTCGTTCACGTGCTTCGAATTGGACATGTCGAGAGCTCGGAAAGAGCAGTTACGGTCAAAGGGCTCCATCGATAAGCGATTCCGGTCGATGATATCCCGTTTTCCAATCTCCACCATGTTGCCGCCGTCGGCCAGAATTCGCCATGAAGCGTCGAGGAGCTCTCCGGTCAGCGAGTTGACTATGACGTCCACGCCGCGACCCTGCGTCGCTTCCATGATACAGGTCGCGAACTCCGTGCTCCGCGAGGAGAACATATGACTTCGGGGGATGTCGTATTTGGTCTCGAGAAATAGGCGCTTCTCTTCAGTGCCGACTGTGACGAAGATCTATGTTGATTTGCGGTTGAGTCAAGGCTGTACGAATCGAAGTTACTTAGGGGAGACCAACCTCTGCTTTCTTGTGTGAGGCCAATTCAATACAAGCAATTCCAACACCTCCAGCGGCTGAATGGATTAACACCGACTGACAACTTGTTAGCTTTGAGAAGCGAGATACAATAAGAGGGACTCGACTCACCTGGCCTTCTTGAAGACCGCCGAGGTGATATAGGGCGTACAGAGAGCAGAGGTAGACGGATGGAATCGTCGCTGCTCTTTCAAACGTCATCGAATCTGGTATCAAGTGGCATCGCCCTTCGCCGACCCGAATTCGGTTGGCATATGATCCGAACTTGAGCAAGCAGACGCGATCCCCAACCTTGAATCTGGTGACGTCGGGCCCGACTCGTCGCACGAACCCAGCGCATTCAACCCCGATGTTATACTCATCGTCGGGGACTATGCCCATGATGATGGCCACGTCTTTGAAGTTCACGCCGACGGCCATGACCTCGACCTCGACGTTGCCGGCGCCAATGTCGGAGAGTTCCTCAGCCTCCGTGGCACACCACTCCAGGTTCTCGAATGTGCCAAGACGCTCGGCTCGCAGCTGAACCTGTACAGGAACACTGTGAAGTCCCAAAAAGACCGGTTCAAAGCCCTCGTCCTCCCCGCGGCGGAAGTCGTTGATCGCTTCGTCCGGCACGACACGCTGTACATGCAGTACGCCATCCCGTTCCATGTATTCGTTTTCTAGAGTGTCGTCCTTGCGTTGGAGCAGGTCTAGAACTCGTTCAATTGCCCATACTGTCGCCGGGCCTGTGCTTGATTGGACATCCAGAGTTATGAGCTTCAAGCTAGGGTCCTCTTGTCGAGCTACTCGGAAGAGTCCGCCGACCATTGCTCTTTCAGGCCTGGTCGCCAACTCCTGGGAGCTTTCGGTCACCCAGAGCAAGGGTGTGTTACAGGTTGTGAGCATCTTGATTGCCTCCCACTGCTCGTTGTTGACTTGCGACAGCAAATTGTCCCATAACTCATCTAAGACTAGTACCACTGCTCCCTCGACGAATTTGGAGAAAGGGCTTGTCGAATGAGTTACTTTCCAGCCCGAAGCTTCCAATGAAACTAGGAGTGACTCAAGAGCTGTATTTGCGCATGGAGAAGATAGGCTTGCTATGACAAGCTGCTTGCGCGGCTCATCTTTAATATTGGGCATGGAAGGTAGGGTTGCCTTGACATAGCTTGCATCATCGGGCTTGAAGGCGTGGGCTAATCTGCTATCTTTTCCACAGGGGGTTAAAGTGGCAATATGATTCGCTGGGCTATCACCGAGAACAGGTGGCGATTTCATCTTTGCGCTTCCCATTTGATCCCCGTCTACATGATTCGTGGTGAATCCATTTGTCGTGGCACATAGTCGGCTCAGCCCTTTAACATTCACGAGAAGCATATATGATCCTGTTGTTCTGAGACACCCCAAAGCGTCGATGAAACTGCTCCTCTCCTCTGGGGTCATCGTATTAGGAAACTTAGCGATGATGAGGTCGTAGCGGTGGCCAGATGATGGCAAGCCAAGCGTTGAGTTCTTGTCCGATATCTGATGGAAGAGAGTGTCCCCTTTCTCGCTATATTCCTCCTCTACTCGAGCGAGGCTCTTTGCATTAGATGACCCGAACACGTACTTCGAATAGGCAGCCCTTGTGGACGAATTAGAGTTGCCAACATGGAACCAAAGGCACGAACTGTCTGCGTCGTCGAGGTTGAGCTCCAGAACACGCAGGGTAGGCCTCTTGTGCGCGACGAGGTCGAGTATATAATGGAGCCTGTCCGATACACTGTCAAACGCCATGCACGTTCCGTGGTTCCAAGCAAAGAAGCTGACGTCTGGTCTCCAGACAACATGGTGGAAAGTATGTAGGTCGGGCTTGGGCGCCATGTCCACTTTTACATAATGCATGCCATTGAGCTGCACTAGCAGCCGGCCGCTTTCAGCGTCATATACGCTTGCATTCGCGAACCAGTTCTTCGGCTGATCTGGGCGACCCCGGCCCGAGTACATCGCCGTCGCCCTCGAAAGTCCTTTCTGCAGGCCTGCCGGTACTGCGTTTATGATGAGATCGTCGATCAGAGCGGGGATGAGCGGATTCGTCTTGGTGGTACGGTCCCCACACGCGACGGCAGGAAAGGCGGTCTGTAGACAGCCGTCGAGAGCTGCTGGATGTATGGGATAGTACGACTGTGGACTATTTCTCCCCTCTGTTGGTGCCAGCGATATCAGGGCGTCTGAAGTTCGGTCTCCCGTGATCGCTCCGACTTGGATCAACCTTTGGAAATCCGGCCCAAAGTCGATGCCAGTTTCCCGCAGCCATTTGTACCAAAGTTGGGCAGGTTGCGGGAATTTCAAAGATGGAAGAACGTCTGTTTCCCTCGATTTGATCGAGTCGTGAATGCGAACTTGCCCTGTGCAATGATCTAGTATAAATTCGCCCTCCGAAGTGGATATACGAAACTCGTGCCAATATTTGCTGTCGGGAACTGCTGTCAGGGTGAATAATACTACTGCATCCTTCCCTTCCTCCAGGACCAGGGCTGTACTGAACCTGATATTCCTAAACCGATAGCAAAAGTCGTTCTGAGCCATGTAGCTACTCTTTCCCTCGGCAGCGAGAAAGACGCAGTATTTCTGATACATGGCCTCTAATGCCATAGCGACGAACCCGGCACCTGGCATGACGATGTTTCCCCCTGTTTACTAACTTAGTCTCTAACATCGACACCACTTTCTCTTTCAGTGAAGGGGGAAAGGGTACATACCGATCTGATGATCCTTCAGGAATGCCAAGTTCGTAAGATTGAGATGTGTTCGCCACGTTGGTGCATGCCATGATGTTCCCAGGATCTTACTACCCAGTAGATCGTGAACAATAAACTTTTTGAACCGCCAGTCCTTGCTCGCTGCGTTCTCGTGCCAGTACTTGACAGTGTGATCCCAGCTGTAGTTGGGAAGATCTACAATGCAGCTTTCGGTCGCATTATATTCGTTGACCAGCGCCAATTCGACAGGGTGACCTGCTGCCCAGAGACGGCCGGCGACATCGAATAGTGCATTCCCAGCGCCTTCTCCTCGAGCCCACGCGGAGCAATATTCCACTTGTTCCATAGATGTCGTTGCAATAGACTTCAGTACTTGGGAGATTGGGCCGGCGAGAGCACCCGAGGGGCCGATCTCAATAAGATAGTTGGGCACTGTTCCGCTTTCAGACAACATGGCTCTCAGTGCACCGTCAAACTGGACGGGAGACACCATGTTCCGCTTCCAATACGTCACACCCGTTGCTGTCGTTTGTCTAGATGCTGTTACTGACGAGAACATGGTGACTTTTTCGGGCGTATCCCAACCTGCTGGGGCAAAAGCCATATCCGAGTTAAGGAGATTCTCATATTCGTTGCTGCTGGCTTCCATCAGACTCGTATGGTAAGCCATATCTACCTGTAACAGTCTAGAAAAGTGGCCACTAGACTTGAGCTCCTCGTGCAGTACCTTGAGAGCGGCAAGGAGCCCCGAAACGGTCACACTGCTGGGGCTGTTAAAACATGCGATCCAAATCCGCCCCGGATAACGCTGCAGAAACTCTGTCACCGCATCAGCACCCAGGCCGACGGCTAACATTCCCACGGCTGTCTCGGCCTCGCTCTGACACAGGATAGCTGCCTTTCCACGGTAGTATGCCACCGTTATTGCGCTCGCCCGATCCAGGAGGCCGGCGGTATATGCGGCAGCAATCTCACCAGACGAGTGTCCAACGACGCTCTTGGGACGAATGCCCCATTTTTCTAGGACAGCAACAATACAGATCTGCAAGGCAGTCACAAGCGGCTGAGAGAATTCCGGCTGCCGCAGGTGTTCAGGATTCCGTGGTTCTGTGAGTTCATGAATGAGTGACCAGGATGGACGATGGCGCAGGTTTTTCAGAACAACGTCTAGCCTGCCATCGAAGAGCTTTGTATCAGCACCGACCTTATATGCTTTTTTGATTGCATACGAACAGGATGATGAGCCCGCTTGTCCACTGTGATATAAGGAAAGACTTACTCTTCAAGTACCGTCCGAGTCCATGGGAAGAATCTTAACAGGTCTCTAGCCATTTGTGGCCACTGGGCGCCTTGGCCGGTGAAGACAAATCCTAGCGTAGGAGTCTGCGTACTCTGCTTGTATTGGCCCCAGTCCGCTTGCCTGTCTTCGATTTTTGTCATCCGAGTCGTTAGGCAAGCGCGATGCCAGAACTTGGTCCGACGCTCCGACAGTGTATAGGCAAGATCTGCAAGGTCAATCTTTACGCGTGGATTGATCAGATGACGGCCCAGTGACTCGATTGCATTGCGCAAGGAACCCACGTCGTTTGCTGAAAGGACTAGAACGAAGGGTCTCGGAGACTCCGCCACGGTCATGGAGAACCCATCGTCAGCAGAAATGTACGAGGATACGTGGTTGCGTTGTATCGCTACGTGCGGATGCTCGATGATTGCGTGCGAGTTAGATCCTCCCACACCGAATGAATTAATGCTAGCTCTACGAGGCGCATCTGGAGGCCACGGGATGCCATTCCGGAAGGCCTTCACCTTGTTTCCAACAAAGTCGACTAAGGTATGTGATTAGCTGTTGCTGTTTACTTCGGTACGCTTGACCCCGCTACCACCTTGAGCCACCTACTTTTAGGACTTGGATTGACAAAGGTTGGTGTTCCCGGAATGAATCCACTCTCCAGTGCCAGGATGGCTTTGATGAGCCCTGAGTTACCCGCCGCCGGCTCCGAATGACCGATGTTGCTCTTGATCTGGCTAAGGTTAGTCAAGCAAGTTCGCCCACCGATCCGTGCTGGACAGGACACACCGAACCAATAAGCAAGGGTTTGTCTGTCGAACGCGTTTCTGCGAACACTGAACCGACAGCCTGTATTTCTGTGGGATCACCAGCTTGTGTTGCTGTCCCATGGCACTATGACAGGTCAGCGAGATCAGCTGGTCCCGGTGGTGGCAATGGGCCGAACCTCAAGATAAGTCGTTGAGTTGAGATCCTGGATCCTCGCGTTGGTATATGCTGTTCGAATGGCCAAAGCCTGGGACGCAGAACTAGGACTTGCGATTCCCGGAGTTCTTCCGTTGCTCGTGGATGCGGTGCCGAGGACGACGGCACGTATGGGGTCTCGATCCCGGATTGCGTCTTCCAAGCGCTTCAATATAATTGCGCTGACCGCCTCGGCCTTCACATACCCATCGGCCGCAATGTCGAACACGTGGCAAAGTGCAGTAGGCTTTCATACCCATCTAAAGTCAGTCCTCCCGATCTTAGCCTAGGAAGATGGAAGACTGACCGAATGTGCGTTGCCGAAGCCTCCTGTATCTATTAGATGTTCAGGACTCATGTACAGATTGCTGGCTGCAACGATGGCGGCGTCGATATTACGCGATTGGAGGTAGTGACAGGCTATATCAAGCCCTTGAAGGCTGCCGGAACACGCTGTATCGAGCGTAACACTGGGGCCCTTAATGTTTAGGAAGTGGCTCACCCGGTTGGCCAGCAGGGCCCTTGCGACACCCACCGCATTGTTCGCGGGGCGATGTTCCGGGTCTCGACTTTGCATGTCGGCGTAATCACACGCATACGATGCGACAAAGCAACCGACCGGCTGATTGTCGACGTCATGAAGCGTCATGCCCGCGTTTTCGAATGATTCAAAAACGACTTCAAGCAGCTGGCGCTGGTTGGGATCCATCGCCGCCGCCTCGTTCCCGCCCACCTCGAAGAACCTGGCATCAAATCCGGCGAGATCATTATTCTCCAAGAACATGCCTCCCGGCTGGCGCAGCGTCTTGGACTTGAGGGATCCATCATAGTGGCCTTCGAGGTTGAACCGCGACCTTGGGACCGCTCTGGACGCTATGTCGGCCCTTTCGAGAAAATCCCAGAGATTCTGAGGTGATGTATTGCCTCCAGGTAATCTGCAGCCAAAGCCAACAATGGCCATAGGCTCTTGGGCGTAAGGGCTTTCTTTGGGCATGGCAATGAGGCTGAGTCTTCACGAGAGCTTGTAAAGTTCCTGTACCAGCTCTGGGTAAGTACCCCAAAAGATCTACCCTTAGAAGAGACGTGTTATATGCCGTAGGTTTGATGAACCGGCCAGCGCACCAGCCATGCCTCCAACCTCACTCGGGCAATATATGCAGGCTGTGGCCTGCATATAAGCTTATGATAATGCAGCTGCATTGTTGCCCCACGCTTTGCATGGCGCAATAGATCACTTATAAAGCATCATAATCTTATGCATATGCTAGTATTATGCCTTGGATTCTCCAGGAACAGCGTATGAAGTAGTCATCTAAAACACATGTCTTACCCACCGAACATTCTTTATGCCGTGATAGCTGCAGGACTGTGATGCTTCTGCAGCTCGACATCCAGGCAACTCACAAAAAGCTGAGAGTATAGCAACCTCGGGGAAACTTCGTACAATACTAGGAGGAGCGTGGAATTTCAGTACACGGAATCAAGACTGGTCGCGGTAATCAGTATATCTCGTAACCCATCATGGATATCCCGAAACGTTACAAGATCGTTCGAATCAAAACGATTGATGGGATCTCACTGGAGGCATGTCATTATGAACCAGAAAGTACGCGGGCCGCGACAATTGTCATGAGTCATGGGGTCAGTCAACACAAATTTATAATCATAAGATCGCTCAGCCATCTCATTTAACCATTTAACACGTTTGCGTACATAGTTTAATTGTGTGAAAGAAATGAGCCTCGGAGAGACAGCCGAGAGTTTCCAATCAGCAGGCTTCAACGTCTTACTCTACGACGCAAGAGGCGTTGGGGGGAGTGATGGCCTGCCGAGGAACCAGATCGATCCGGTGAAGATGGTAGAGGATGTTTCGGGTACGTTCTCCTACCAAGTTCTGATACCTTCCCTCCGAGCAACGACTCTTATGATTCTGTCAGATGTCATCAGCTTCGCTACGACCCTTCCTAATGCAAATCCTGGCCGAATCCTGCTCTGGGGCATGTCGTTTGGTGCCACCATCAGTGGGGTTGCGGCAACCGTCGATAGACGAGTCAGCGCTGTCATGATGGTCTGCCCTCTGTTCAGTTACATTCGAGAGGACAGAAGAATTACCCTGTTTGCGCAACTCATGCAGGAGCGCAGGTCGCAGCTCAAAGGGAACGAACCATTTTACGTTCCGCCATTCAATACCAAAGGTGAAAATCCAGCTGGGTTTGCCGGTGCAGGAGGACTAGGTGGCAGAGAAGCATATGCGGTCATGAAGGGCGCTGTAGAGCGCGGTCATCCCAACTTTCGTGACCGCATCACCTTTCAGACTTACTACAAGCTGGCCCTCTTTCGACCCAAGGAGCTGCTCGCGGACATGCTGGAGAACATACCGACCATGATGATCATCCCCGAGTTAGATAATATGTCGCCCCCAGCGGAGCAGCGCGCTGTGTTCGATAGTCTGAAGACTCCGAAACAGCTGCACTTTGCAGCTGGTAAGGGCCACCTATCGATTCTTGATGGCCACGGATCTACCACTCTCCGATCTACTATGGTGGAATTCTTTACTTCGACACTTGAGGATCAAGACTAAAATATAACTGTCATCATTTTTCAAACGCGGAATCAATGATTCTATACATGGTACAATCATCGACTTTACCCCGAAAAATGTGCAAACCATCAGAGAACTTCTGGTTAGATAGGCATATAGGGCTCGTAGCTACCTACCTTAGTTGCCTTTGTCCTCTAGCTACTTAGTCTTTCACGCGGCAGAGTCTCCCATCTCTGGCTATCTCCCAGTACGCGTCAGCACCTACAGACGTGTGCTGCCACAGCGTGAACTCTGGGTCATATATGCGCTTGATCTCTAGTAGCCTGTCGTAGTTCTCTCCAAAGTAGTCAAATTTCCAATTCGGGTTGTCAAAAGTAGCCTCGTTGACGTAGGCTCCGCCGCCCGGTGTGACGCGAGCGAAGAGTTGCTGCCACTCATTAACCCGCCGCTGGGCGGCGCGCAGGTCTTGTATGCTTGCGGCAGGACTGTAGACGACCCCGACGTTTAGCGTATACAGAGCTTCCCTCCAAGCATACAGCACCGAATTCTGCTCTGTCTGATTCCCCCGAGTCACGTTGAAGGAATTGCCACTAATGCGGAGTGTTGGGAAATCTTTATTCTCGGCTATCTCGCGGAATATGCCGACAAGCTCCGAAAGTCTGTCTCGGACAGCAGAACGTTGAATCAATCGGCCGCCGAGGCTGTTATTGGTCGAGTAGACCTCAGGAGGGAACGTATAGTGTTGGAAGTGGGCATAAAAGCTCGGGTACAATGTTGTGTTGTACGTCGCCAGCGCCAGCCCGAGGCCTTCCACCCTTTCTACGAAAGGACGTAGAGCAGTTTCGATATCGGACTGGCGTCCTCCCGGTAAGGTCGCGACGTTGAGTGAAAAGCTTTGATTGTCCAAACCCCAAGACGTAGTGAATCCGGGTATCTTATCAAGCCTCAGGAGGTGGGACTGGAAAGCACCGACCGCACTCCAGTAGGCGGTCGAGTTTGTATTTGTGAATGCCAATGATGCGCCAGCCGTCTGGCTGTCGGCGTATGCCTTGGTAGTCAACGAAAGGACGACAGCATAGACGCCAGCTCCGCTGCCACTGAGAGCCCAGTATAGGTCTGAATTCTGGGTCGGCGACGCGACAAGATGGCGACCGTCCACTGTGATGACCTCGTACTCCAGAGCATTATCCGCGGCGAGTCCGTACGCCGACGCCAAAGGGCCGTAACCACCACTCTGTACGTAACCTCCAGCAATGCCGACAGAGGGGCAATAGCCTCCCACGGTACGAAGGCCATGACTGGATGCCGCGGCGTAGACCTCGGAGAACTGGACGCCTGCGCCAACCTTGATTGCAGGTCCGCTGTAGCGAGAGCTCGAGTAGGTAAGAAATGTCATGTCTTTCAGCTTGTGAGTCCACAATGCTAAAGACCCGCGACCGCTCGATCTTCCAATATAGTCGTGCCCTGTATTCTTGATCGAGAGTCGAATGTTGTTCTCCCTTGCAAACTTCAGTCCGGCTGCCGCGGTAGCTGCGCCATCGACCTCCAAAGCATATGCTGCGAAATTTCCCAACGTGCAACCAAGGCTCGCGGCTTCGAAGGGACTGCACGAGTTGTTAAGCCAGTAAGGGGACATGAAGCTCACCGGGCTTTCATAACTATTTGTTCAAGCTGATTTAGTATCTTTGCCTCTATTCAGAGTTGACAGAAGAGGGGATCACTTACTGGATCTCTGGCAATGCCCAACTATCCTGGATGCGAATGCACGCGTCGCTTTCAAACTTGGGTACATGCGCGTAGCAAGGCTCCGCCGGAGGTGTTCCTCGAGTAAGCTTGCCCCCAGTGGTATAATTCAGGTTATCCCATCTCTCTTTCGACGGCCACCGCGCATCACCAGGCATGTTTCGGCATGCAGGACGAGTCGGCGACGAAATTGCACCCAATATCAGCATGATCGCCCATACCATCACGACGTAACGATGGCTAGCCGGTTCGTGCATTTTCACAAGATATAGCATGCAGTAGAGATGGGAGGTTGATGCTTCGGCTACTGAGATTTGCAATATAGAAAATACTCCCATATACGGAGCCATCGCTCTACTTAATGTCAATTACCCCTTTTTCGTCAATACCTATTTTTAAACAAAATGCCCCGGACCTCAATGCTTTCAAGTCTCACCCCAGTAGGTTAGCCGAAGGTGACAGCTGCCTCGATTGGGCATGGAGTTCTGCGCCGCAGCCACCTATGCTCCTCTTGGGGTCGGCTTACAATAGGCCAAGATGACTGCTATCATAAAAACAGATCCAAGGATTTCACTGTGAACCTCCTCCTTCGATCACTATCTGACATTAATCAGAACTAACACTCCCATGCTTCCGGCGACTTGCATGCCACGCTTTGCCCCCCAAAAGAAAAACAGAAAAGAGAGGAAAAATGGTATTTTTACCGCGTGCTCTCGACCCTGAAGCGCCTATCGTCCCACCTCCACCAGGCGTTCAGTCCGTCTTTGTCAATCCGCCAAACGGCAACGCGACAGTAAACGGTGTCGCTTCTCTCAGCTTGTCCCTGACCATCATTATCTTCACTCTGTATATCTGGGGTAAGACGAGAAACAGACTTAACTTGGAAGATTGTAAGTTTCGTTCAATCTAGTGGTATGCCCTCTGCTGACAGCCAGACTGAAGACCTTGCTTTCCCAGCTGTGGTATGTGTGATTTAGATCCAATGGCACAAGAAGGGTTAGCACCTATTGACACATTGTTCAGGCTGCTTTCATCGTCTGTCATGTTTTCATCTACATGATAACAACGACCACCGGCTACTTCGTCCACGGTTGGAATCTGCAGGTGAAGGACCAGACAGGGCACCTTTTCGTACGTCTATGTTGAATGCACCACGCGATGCTGCCTCCCTTCTAATCAATACGTGACCATACTAGAATATATACATCACTACGACGACGTATAATGTTACTATGATTTTCTTGAAAGCCGCTATTCTCCTACAGTGGGCGCGACTATTCTCTCCGGGGAGGCGCGGTGTCTTTTGCTGGCTATGCTATTCGATAGCGTCGATAAACGCTTTGTTCTACATTATCACCATCCTCGTCGACTTGCTATGCTATACACCGGTCCAGTATCACTGGGACAAGTCGATCAATGGTCACTCCGCCAATGATGACCTTCTTGCCCCGCTCTCTGCCGGCATCAACGTCGTCCTGGACATCACCATCCTAATCCTCCCGCAGAAGATCATCTGGAACTTAAACATGTCCTTCCGTCAGAAGGTCAAAATCTCCAGCATCTTTATTGCGGGTATTCTGTAAGCTAGTTGCATTCTCTTCTGGCGGAAGTACGCAGTCGCACTGGCTAATATATCCACTCCCAGTTGTATCGTTGCTGCTATTATTCGATTGTACTTCTCAACCGACTTGCTGGTCAGCAGCAACGGTGGCTGGGGGGATGACTACGCGTACGTTGCTTCATATGAAGTGTTGCTAGGTAGCCTCGAGATGACGTTTGCCTTTCTGACCTTCTGCCTACCTGCTGTCCCCAAGCCCTTCTCCGTTCTAGTACAGCATACGAGAAGCTCGCTAGAATGGGCGGCACATTCGTTCAGAAGAATGCGGTCAGGAGGGCTCTCACAAACTTGGTCGACGACTCGGGTAAGCAACAACAACAACATCTATCAGGACGTCGACACCGACCACCAAGGACTGGTACCAATCCCCACAGCGGGCTCCTTCAAGAGCGCTTCCTTAGCACTAGTGTGTGAGCCTCCATTGCAGATGCAGAACTTATCCGAGGCAGTGAAAGATGGTGCGATCTTACGTGCTACTGGATTTCACGTCTCAGAAAGCTTCGTATCGGACAGCAGCAATAATACTAAGGGTGTTCTATTTCAACAACATCCATGGCAATCGCTTCCCTCCCAGCCGGACAAACACTAGATCTCATAACCCTTGAAGCCCGGAGCCGGCCACTGAGAAATAGTGGGCAGGCCATATTTACTAATTGCATTGGGATTTCGTTGAGTGTGTGTTTATGCTGTTGTCCGATCTTTCCAACGAAATCGTATCTCTAGATACTGAGATGGGGTAGGGTGATTGGTGGATTAGCCAGCTATCTTGTTCATCGCGATGTTCTATTAGTTATCATTACATATGCCGTTTTCAACACGTCATATACGATATTTTAACGAATCCCAATTTTTGATGAATTTAATCCCTTTATCTTCAGTGTATCTTCGTCTGGTTACCAGAAAGTCTAATGGAAGCATATGGTAGTATGTCTCCTTTGGTGGTGCAATTACAGTATACTTTGGCGATACCGTGCTATATTTACATATCCGCACGCAATGCATATTGTTATTGCAATATGCAATCCCGGTAGTTACCTCTTCGCATTCACATTTGCCTCCCGGCAATCCGAAAAGACGGGTGTGCGTGTGCTGTTCCCCGATAGGATTTTACAAGTCCCCAAATATTTCAGTACTGATTAGCAATTGTACCTAAGGTAGTACAAAGCTGCTGTACTACGTTACTATCGCCCTTTCATCACAATTTTGGGCGCCACGCAAAATAGCCAAGCGACTGCTTGCTTCCAGATATGTGCTTAGCCGAAGTTGGTCAAATACGACTTGGGGTCTAAGACAGTGTAATCTTACGAGAATGTGATAATCTTACAGTAAATAAAGTACGTAATCTTACACCAAATATAACAATTTTGTAATATAATAATCTGACAGTGAATGTAATAATTTTATAGGAGAGGTTTATAATCTTACCGCGGTTATTGAGATGTGCATATTCGCCAAAAGTGAGTTTTTCTCTGTTGTTGACTGGATGAGTGAGATTATCCGTCTTTATGTGGCAACAATGTGATACATGAAATGCAGACATCTGATATACCGCTCGAAAAAGCCGATGCCATACTTGTTCGCCATACTTGTTCACCATTGCTTGGTAGAGTGACTCCTTTCGACTTTTGCCAGACTGCGGCAATCCCCATCTTCGCTCATCACACAAGGCTCATAGTCGCTCACAATCATGGCAGCACTTAACAATAGGAAAATTCTCATCACAGGCTGCTCTGATGGCGGCATAGGCGCCGCCCTCGCAGCCGCCTTCCACAAGGCCGGATATCACGTCTACGCCACGACCCGAGATTCATCGAAGATGACGGAGCTCGCGTCCCAGGGCATTGAGACACTTGCACTCGACACGACGTCCGCGACCTCCATCGCGGCGTGCGTCAAGCTGGTACCGGCGCTCGACATACTGGTAAATAACGCAGGCAAGACGTTCCTCATGCCCGTCGTCGACGCCGACCTCGCCGAGGCCAAAAAGGTGTACGATGTCAACGTGTGGGGGCACATCGCCGTGACGCAGGCCTTCCTGCCGCTGCTTCTAGCGTCCTCGTCCGGCGGCATCATCGCGAACCAGACGTCAGTGGGCGTTTGCACGACGCTTCCCTTCCAGGCCGTCTACAACTCGTCCAAAGCCGCCCTGTCAATGCTGACCGACACGATGCGTCTTGAGCTCGAGCCATTCGGCATCAAAGTCATTGAGCTCCGCTCGGGCGTCGTCAAAACGAACCTGATTAAGACGCTACAGACTTCGACCTCGACAACGCTTCCCGAGAATTCCATCTACGAGCCGGCTAGGGAGAGGCTGGAGAAGTCTCTCCGGCAGGAACAGTTTGTTGAGACAGGGTCGGATCGGCACCAGTGGGCTGAGTTAATTGTCCGGGATCTGTCCAAGAAGTCGCCCAAGTCACTTATCTGGCGGGGCGAGACGGCGTTTCTATGCTGGTTCCTGTCGCTACTGCCGCACGGTTGGACAGACTGGTTAGCCAAGAAGTTGACGGGTCTCGACGAGGTAGCTCAGATCCTACGCAAGTCTAAGTAGACTTGAAGGTTGTCATGTAACCTTACTACGGCAATTCGTGAATTCATATGGCTCATAACTATGAGTGAAATTGTAAACATGCCAACCAGTTTCAAACGAGGGCAGGTATGTAGGGAGACTCGGTGATGGAGAATTGTCGCGGATAAACGGGTTCTAGATCTACTGTCTACTGCATCCGTTTATCTATTTAGCCCGCATACTTAGTATAAAGCACAGTGATGAAGTGCAGCTTTTTGTGACGGGTCCGCACCTGCCTTCAGCAGTAAGCTAACGGCAGCATCGAACTCAATATCAATAGCAATGTGTAAAGGAGCCCTCCCGTGATCGTCATAACCACATATTATCTTAGGATCTGGCACCCGGTCCAGCAGCAGCTTCAGCACGGCCTCGTGCCGCTTAAGGACGGCCCAGTGTATAGCTGATGCGTGAGGCCCCTTGCTCTCCCCCTGGACGCTCGATATCTGAGCCCCGTGATTCAACAGGCACCAGGTAGCCTCTTCATGGCCTCCCATCACTGCGTATGCAAGCGGACTCATATCTTGGCTATCCAGCTCGTCGCAGTCGCAGTTATGATCCAGTAGCATTTGGATAACACGAGTAGAGCCCTTCTTTGCGGCCATGTGGAGGGGGCTTAGCCACCCGTCAGCACATTTCAGCGATGAGTTTCCCGATGTTGGACTCGGCGGTGTCACAGCGGGAGACTCTGGGAGGACATCATCGCGAGGGCTGAGACTGGACTCTGCTAGGCACGAAACATGGTCGGTGGACGTACCGTTCGACGAGTCCGTAGTCGACATCCTTAGGCTTTCTGGGATTTCGATGTCGGTCGCCTCATGCGGTGGGGTTGGTAAGACAAGCACTTGAGAGCCATCGCCTAAGGCTTTGTAGTATTCAAACAGGCTGGTGCCACCGGCCGCGAGCGTATTGGGAGCTGCTGGATCCCAGGCCCTGGTTGGTGTTGCGCTTTCGCCTTCGGGGAATGTATGCGGCATGGAAAGGTCAACTTGGAACGGCAGCTGAGGCAGATCGTCCAAGTTCTGATATGGGGGACGGTGGCGCTGCAGGAATTCCAGCGTTTTCTGTACCGACTTCTTCTCTAGGGACGAACCAGACTAGTCAGCGCGCCCTGGCATCGGGCAGAAGGCGATCGTGCTTACCCCTAAATCTGCGCTGAGCGTCTCGGTTCTGCACCCGCCGGCGCTCAATAATTTTTTCGGCACTGCCGTCAGCCATCAATTTAAACTCATTTTACCAGAGGCTCATATAATCTTGGTGGTGGTGATGAGCTTGGCTCCCTAGGGACTTTAATACACGGTTGGTTAGAGTACCTCACTTGGACATAGCAGCTTGGCGACGAACGGCTCGGGTGACCCGAAAAGAACATAATGCTCCTGGACGAGGCTATCGGCAAAATGATTGGAAGACATCAGGGGGGGGGATAGCGCCTAGGAGGCGAGGCTGTGGTTTAAACAAGTGAAACACTCTACACCCACCTTTACCAAGAAATAATTGATAATTGGTGCTATTTTGTACGTTAGTTTATTATGGTTAAAAGCTCTTGTACTGGCTTTCTGAATTAACTACATCTTATTTCCTTTCTGGTACAAAATCACACCAATTATCAATTATTTCTTAGTGGAGGTAGGTGTAGAGTGTTTCACTTGTTTAAACCACAGCCTCGGTAGGTCAGGGACTTAATACTGGTAGGTTGACCGCCGTTCCTGACAGGACTTCTGCGCCAGAGCACGCGTCGAAAGACGCCTACCCCAACAGTTCTGGCGGGCATACAAGTTTTCCCAATCAGCCCGCATGCATTCAGATACTACCCAACTCGCAGGGTAGCAACAAAAGCAGGCTCATGGCACCTTTTCTTCCTGGACACAGCCCCGACCGAAGCTGCTGTCATACCAACGCCATGTGTATCTAGTACTCTGTCGACTTTACCATCCGCTTCCCCCCCTGATAGCAAGACGCTACACGCCTGATCGTGCAATGTAGGACTTTGTTATCTCTGCCTACGGCGCTCATATTCTTATATACCGGTGATAAATACTGTAGCATTGCAACGTTTAGTGATTCGAATAAAGATAACCCACATGATGCTACCGCTACATTATGGGTGATTCTAGCACTGCAGGCCCCCTCGCTTGCTGCATGTACAGTCGAACCCTGAGACATCAGAATAGATGATATCAACGCGCCCCCTTCAAGTTAGTAGAGCTCACCACAAGAGAACCCCGTTTTTCATCAACCCGAGCTGAGCTTCTGAGCAATGCGAAGGATCCAGCTAATCATCTCCTGCGGATGGGTAATAGGCGGTGAATGATCAGAATCAACAGTAGACACGTCCACCTCGTTCCCGCTTACCCGCTCGATCATCTCGATTTGGGATCTCTGAGCAGTGGGAGGAATCGAGAGGTCGGCTTCGGCAACAAGATACCAAACGGGAACGTCCTTGTAGCCGCCATAGGTCAGGTTCGTAGTGAAACTGGCCACCGACTGCTTCACTAACTTCTCCGCCCAAGCCTTGCCTTGCTCGAGGGGAAGTTGAGAAAATACCACCTCTGCTGTGAGAGTAATGTCGGGATAGTAGAACCAGCCATCATCCTGAAGAGTCCCGGTTCAAATTAGCATTACACAAACCAGCATAACGCCTATGTAAAACTCACGCCCGGTACCATCAAGGGCGGCCGCTCCGGTGGCGCGGTCCCCCCCGAGCTTGTAGCAGGGCAGCCTACTTCGGGGACCAGTCCAGTCAGGTACGCAAGTCCCACGATGCCGCCAGTCTTGCCTTGCAGTAGCCTCTCTTTCTTAGTAAGGCCGCGAACGGACTCGGTAGCCGGCGTGCATCCATAAGAGTGCGCCACGAGTAGAATATCTCGGCCCGCATCTGCAAAACTGGTGACGTAAGCGGCGACGAAGGCGGCGTCATCGTACATGTTTGGGGGCTTCCCCGGTCTTGCACCAGTCTCCAGACCAACACTTGGGATATGCAAGACCTGGATATCATAGCCGTGTTGGGACACTCCTTCGACGACCGTGCTGTAAAAGAAGGGGAGCGCAGAAGCGGCCGGGACGATGACCAGCGTAAGCCCAGCCATGGTAATAGATGACTTGTAGACCGAGTACTGGAAGAAAATAAAACAGGAAACGGTTCACAGTTAGATGTGCAAGTAGGGGTCCTATTTTATATATGGCATGTCTCACTTGTCCCTTGCATCAAACCGACGAGGGGTATTAAAGAAAGCCGGGCTTTGCGGTGCCATTTAATACCTGTGATACCCGCCTCGACCGATACGTACCCCGCTACTTGGAATGTGTCAATCTAGGAAAACCACACCTAGACAGCGTCGCCGGAGCCACTATCGCGTGGTTAGAGCCGCATGCCCGAAACTTAACCAAATCAACTCTTATGTGGGTGGTAGTCGATCTAATGTCCACACCTCTGGCTTATTTCTTAGGTTAGGACCCAAGGACCCAAACCGGGGTCCGATACTGGCGCTACACGGGCCATTACTAGTCTGGCAATTTTAACGAATCAAACTGCTGTGTGCGCGCCGATTGCTGCAGGTCAGTAATGAACAAGCAGGAAGAATAAGCATAGTTGATCGTTCTATGGTGTTATACGGATGGGTAAAAATATGCATTGATGCAGGCATGTCAGCGGTGCTCACTCTCCACATCTTGCATCTTGTGCCTTGCGGGTACTATAACGCCTTGTATCGGGACCGAGGGGGCTATCATATCATCATGATGGCCCAACGAGGATCGCTGGGTAAGCATGTCAGCTTGTCGTACATTCGAGACATTCTTAGGGAACCACTCCATACGGACACTCAAGTTGATAAAGGTGGCGAGTGGAATACTAAGTGACTCCGCCCTTGTCAAAGTAATTTTTTAATTTTAATTTTATTTTATTCTTTTAATTTTAATTTTATTTTTTATTTTTTGCACAGTTGATAGAGATAATGCCGTCTCCTCCATTAACCCTCGAAGGTTGGCACAATTTCGCAAAGCAAGGCCTAAGCGATGGGCCGCAGTATCAAATCTGGCAAGTAGTCGGCTTGCTCATCGTGGGATACGCCACATGGGGAGTCTGTATTTCTGGATACAGGGGTAAGACATCTATGAATTGCTGAAGTCACATTGTACGTCAGTTCTTGTCGCTAACCCCTGAGTCGAGTTGCCCTTCACCCACTCGCCAAAGTTCCAGGTCCAAGAGCAGCCGGTGAGCTCACCCGGTCTCTGTTCTTGATGAGAGCGGCATGATAACATTGTCTAACTCTGTAGCCTTGACTTATTGGTACATGATCTATTATGAAATTTTTCTTGGGGGACAATACTTCAAGCAGATTCAGCATATGCACAGGGAATACGGTTCGTTCCACTCCTTTCGCGATGTGAACTACTCGTGTTGACATCCATTTTGCAGGGCCGATTGTGCGCATAAATCCTGACGAGGTGCACATCAACGACCCGGACTTCATTGGTGAAGTGTATCCAACCTCCTTAGTCAGAAAGACTGACAAGCCACGATGGGTGGGCTGGAGAAGCGGCAGTAGGATAGCTTGCATATCGCTCACAGACCTAGAAGACGAGAACTAATCATGATCCTATTTAAGCTCCCCATTCTATGGTCGCCACAATAAGACACGATACGCATCGCATGCGCCGGGCAAGCGTCAACAACTTTTTCTCGGTCGCGAGCATCAGCAGGGTCGAGCCCATCTTCGTAGACAGACTGCAGAGGATATTTCGACGCTGGAGCACGCTAAAGCATGGAGAGATCCTGAACATGCTTACGGTCTTCCAGGCATACGCAAGCGACAACATCACGACATACGCCTTTGGCGATTGCTTCCACTTCATCGAGGAGCCCGATTGGGGTGCGAAGTACTTCAGCTCGCAGGAGAAGTACTTCAAGTTGACGCACGTCTTTGGGAGCTTCCCCATCGTCATGAGCATCGTACATAACATGCCTAAATGGCTCCTAACCATGTTCATACCCGACTTGTCCTCGATGGCAGAAAAGCAGAACGTAATTTGTTTGTGAAGCTCACGTTGTCGATCCTGAAGGCTAATCAAACAGTGCAGTGGCGGGTCAACGTAGTGCGTAGAATAAGACAGTCTCGAGGCCCCAGTGCTCTCAATAGTACCATCTTCGAGGGCATTTTAGACAGCAGCTTACCAGAGGAGGAGAAAACCGACGCTAGAATGGCACATGATGCACAGCTCATCATTCTAGCGGGTGAAAGCACAACAGGTAATGCATTGGACTGCTCGCGTTTTCAGAGACTTGGATGGAAACTGGCTGACAGCGAGCGATGGTAAAGGGCACTCATTGGGTGCCATCTTATTTGAGCTACTATCACACCCTGATATCTATGATAAGGTCAGGTGGGAAGTGTTGGCGGCTCTGTCTGACGACGATGTGGTGCCTCCCTTCGCCAAGGTTCAAAATCTTCAGTTCTTCAACGCTGTGATACAGGAAGGGCTGCGACTCCACCCCGGCGTAGTCTCGCGCATGGCACGCATCTCGCCAGACAAGGACATTACATACCACGACAAGAAACGCGGTGCGGCCTACCTGATACCAGCAGGCACTGCTGCGAGCATGACTGCACTCGCATTACACACGGATCCAGACATCTTCGAGGAACCCCTCGAATTCAAACCTCAGAGATGGATAGACGATCCGAAGCTCACCCGAGCCTTGCTAGCCTTTTCTCGCGGCGCAAGGAACTGTATTGGGTGAGTGTTCCCTGCCCCTTGAGTTTTCCCTCCTCCCTCTTGCAATGACAAGGGAGAGAAATTAATACGTACGGCCCAGACAAGAATTTGCTCGCCGCGAGATGAGCATGATCCTCGCAGCTATTCTAAGACACTATGATCTTTACCGGGGCCAAAAGGGTCCTACCCTTGAGCTCTTTAACACGACGCGCGAACGGGACATCGTTGCTAATAGCGAGATGATCATACCTATGCCGGCCGGGGACAGCAAAGGGGTGCGAGTGCGCTTCAGGTCGTAGGGGCGGCATGGAAGAGGTTAACCCAGAGGGTTGAAGTTAAGAGATGTTAGAGAACCTAAAGGGAATGCGTAAGCGCTGGCGCATGACAACTCCGTAGAATTAATTGTAGTGATCGTCCAGGTTAAAGGACTTCCGCGTCCTGGCTACAGCAATTATTCGCTATACCTTACTTACCCGTCTCTATACATAAATCCCGAAATACCAGAATCCCAGGGGGTCATTCGGCCCAGGTAGAGGTCATGTTCGCAGACCAGGCGTCAAAATAACATGGTCGGGAAGCCCGGTTAACTTACTGGTCTTACTCTTTAAAATTGACGCGCTTCTGTGCAAGAGATTTCGAGTTTAGTATAGCCCAAGATCTTTGGTGCCACTGGACGAGTGCCTCGAGTTCTCTTACAGAAAGTTCCCTGCATCTGTACTTTGATTATCCGAAAAGAGTCGTGCCTTAGTATGTTGAATTTAAGGAGCCTTCCTATTCGTTAAGAAAGGTTAGTGAAAGGAATACTGGTTACTATGCACTTATTTTGACGCCATTCTACTAAGGCAAGTACCTTATGTAGCTAAATGCGCTAGTTCAATGACCAGGTGTTTAGAAAGCTATGACGTTCATTCAGAAGTAACGTCAATCAGGGGGTGCATAGAGCGCGTCGCGTTTTATTAGCTTAGCTTTTCCAAAAATCCAAACTAGTATGCGGTGTAGAACTTGACCTTTGAATATTCCCTTGAATTTCCCGGACGCTTCCCTAACCCCCCCAGTCAAGTTGTTACTAGTATAATCGAACGCTGTCGCTAAACCTGTGTATTTCTCTTCGAGATGCCTCCCAAGCGCGCTGCGTCCGGCGCCAGCACTGCTGCGAACAAAAAGGCCAAGACGTCAAGTGGAGAGCCGCCGCGAAGCAAGCGATGGTCCGCCGTATCCGGTTCCGCTAACGCCGATGCCGACTACAAAACTACCTGGAAAAATCCCGATAAATGGTATTCGTTTGTAACCATTTGTCCACCATCAGCCGACGATGATGATGAGGACGAGGAAGATGAGGAGGAAGACGAGGATAACGAAGACAGCGATGAAGAAAGCGAAAATGAGGAGGGCAGCAGGGATGGCCCTAGATGTGGCCGAAAACACTGTATGTGCTTCAAACCGGCTGGGGAGAATCCAGATCATCCTTGGGTTGTGAGCCAAGCCGGATATCGGAAATACGATACTCAGCACATATTTTTTGCGTTGCGTGATCCCGATAACTTCGAGATGCATACCTACAACGACCACGCCGGCTACGGCTGCGTCGAGATGGTACAGAACTTGATATTGGATTACGTCGAGGCGGCAGAACGTGGCTGGCGAGAGCAATGGGCTGTTTGCGAAGGTCTAGGGCTCTGGTTGCTCAGCCCGTCTAGCGGTCCGATGATGATGTAAAAGCCCAACACCCTATTATCCTCGAGTCTCTGCTAATATGTCTTTTCTATCTTCTTAGGATTGATGATGCCGACTGCGTTGAGGACACCATGCGCCTTGTCGGTCGTATGTTCCTAGATATGCTCGCGCAACTCGACGGCATGGGTCTGGTTGGCGACGCTACCGAAGTAAAAAGCTTGGGCACCTTCATGGCTGTATACATGGAGATTGCCTCCGAAGTACGTGAAGTGGGCGTTCTCGAGGGGGACCGCGAAGGTGGCAAGGCGGTTAATAAAAAAGCGTTCCAGCCCAGCCATTTTGACGATGCCGTTCTCTCATACGCCAACCAGCGAGGTGTCACATTGCAAGGCCCTGAAAATATCGATGAGATGACTGCGAAGCTCGATGGTGAGGTGAAATTACCCGAAAAGAATGCGAAGGACCCGTGGGGCTTTACGACTTCGTTGAAGAGTTACAAGAAGACCTATTCCAAGGGGAAAGGCTCTACTATCGGGGGCGACGATCTGGATATCACAACTGTAGGTTTTCATCCCACAGGTCATCCCGTTTCTTTTCGTTTCTCGGCCTGAAATAGCTACTAACTTGCGTCATCGCAGTGGACTAGTTCTCAACGGAAAGAAGCAAGTTTTACCCGGAAAGATCCTCTAGGTAAGCGGGAGATAGATGCACTCAAGAAAGGCATGGTAATGCAATTGGGGTAGCTTCGTTGCAACCCTAACTGGGTTTTTGCTGCGAAGTGGAGGGACTTGTAAAACATACACGGGTTTGAAAGGCCAATGCATGTCAGAATTGTAGCAAGAACTGGTTATAGCAATACGGTACCGCATAGGAGTAATGTAATGTTTATCTCTAAGCCTTATCGGTTCGATCGTATAACAAGAGCATACGAGCATGGTATAGACTTTGTGAATAGTGGTAAGAAACATCGTCGGCACAGAATGATGTTTGATGTTCTACGATCCTTTTACATGATGAGTGTTTCGTGCTTCGAATTTTTATTATTTTTAAAATAAACTGTCTTTATTTATCATGTCATCTTCGCATGTTGTTCTTATTTCCTATTTTGGTTTCAAGCTTCTAACAGCGAATATCCAAGGAGCGGTCGGGTGAGGTTACATTATATACCCTAAAATCATCCATCAGCCAACAACCCGCTTCGGCACTTGGACGCGCATATGCCTGCCGAAACTGAGGATATTATAATGTTCAAGGTTCATTCGTCGGCATCACTGCGATCGGTAGCCTCTCATGTAAGCGCCATTTGTGTGAAATGTGAAAACCGCTTGGACGATATGTCAGCGTAGCAGTTATACTATCAGAGATATATTCTGATCATATCATTATAAAATCCAAATTTAGTCTTCTTTTAATATGAGCGTACGATTATATTCCTTTGCTTTATATTCATCTGCCCGTCTAGTCTAAGTATATTTAGCGTAAAGAGAACGCGTAATCCATAATGCTTGATAAAACTACCCCTTTCTACCAAGAACAATGAACAATGAATACTCGGTGATAAACTTTCTCTAGCTGACTCGAAAATATGCAGTCCCTTGCTGAATGCGAACCCAACCGTCCAACCCAGAGGATCTCGTACATTACCATCGCAGGAGCTCAGGATCGTTATCCATGTCTTGTACAACGCTCTCTCCATACACACCTGCAACCTCAAGGATGGCTTCTAATACCCGCCTCTATCAATATTAGCTCTGGCACCCTTTTATATGGAAAGCGATATCCTTAAGATATTTCGTATACGGTAAAAAGATGAGCTAAGTTACCCCTTACGCTACATGGCAGAGACTGCACTCAAACCACCGAGCAGCACACTCACACCCGGTGCCGGACACGGGGTAGATGCCGTGATATGGGTTCTTGTCAGCCTTTCAACTGTCTTTCTGGGACTTCGAGTATTTTACAAGCTCAAGACGGGCCGAGGACTGTGGTGGGATGATTGGATTTTGACCGCATCATGGGTTGGGACCCTTAACACCCAGAGTATCTTCCTGCTCACTGACCATCACGATGACTCTAGCTCGTTCTTATAGCGTCGGGGGCGCTTATCAGCCTCTGCGTATCAGCAGTTTTCATTAGACACGATCAGGATAACCAAATGGGCGTTCACGATGTTGGCATGCTAAGTACAATTGTAAGCGACTTACTTCCACTGTTTTACCTGCCACGTAGCTCTTCCTCCCTCGCGCTGGGAGTCCAGTCGTCATACCCCATTTTTACCTTGTTGCCGCATGTTGACATAAAGATTTGCAGGCGGGAAGTTTATTCTTCGTTTCGGCAATATGGAGCAAGACATCCTTTGCTATAACGCTTTTTAGAATCTCGGGTCCTCGACTAAAAATCGCGCTTCGAGTGATTATAATCTCGATGAACACCATTACCTGCGTCAGCTTGATCCTGCGATGGGTACAGTGCCGGCCGGCGAGTATGATATGGGACTCCCACGCCACCGGAGTCTGTTGGAATAGAACTCTTATCCTCGCCTTCACAATATTTGCTGCAGGTATAGGTAGCACAGCCGTCGCGGCGGATGATTGCTGATTGGTTTTAGCATACTCCGCATTCATGGACTTTGTCCTGGCAGCCCTTCCGTGGCCTATTTTGATAAAATTGCAGATACGGACCAGCGAGAAGGTCGGAATCTCCGTAGCCATGAGCATGGGTATTTGGTGAGTGGATCGTCCCTAGCAAGAGCATCCTCTAACATGAGATTGCAGCGCGGGTATAACTTCGATCGTTAAATGCACCAAGTTCGGCGTTCTTCGCAATAATAATTTTGGTGGTAAATTGTTCAATGACAGCATAGGAGCAATGCTAGTACAAGAGTAGTTCTAACTGACGATTATTTTAGATGACATCTTTGAACTTGCAATATGGTCCGTGGCGGAAATCGCTACTACGATAATGGCGGCGTCGATTCCCGTTCTTCGTTGCGCGTTGATGCACGAGGCGAGTTCTATGCGCCTGGGCCACCCTGTCACATTCGTTAGGGATCGAACCCACGAGATAGCAAGCAGGGCACGCGGCAATCAGTTATCATTATCCGCCTCGAGGCGCTCCAAAATGGTGAACTCGCCTGATAACTTCGTGAACGACGGGAGAGCCGCGCTTGGTACGGTGGGTTCTGACCATAGGATCCTGAATATGAATGAAGTCGACGTCCAATCAACCGGGAAGGGTGCTGATGATACTGTTGACTTTGAACTGGAAAGAATTCCGCCATCCTATTCGACATGGATATAATATGCTTTATATGCGGGTTAGCTGGTTCTGGGTTTTCCATAGGCGTTAGTTCTAGAAGATATACTAGGTACCTAGGTACATATGAAGAGAGAAGCGTATCGAACGCGGATTTTGTGTTTAGGTGAAAATTCTCTATTGCAATCATTAGAAAATACTTCCGTAGCCAGGCTGGTTGATCATGGTTTGAGTTCAATGCTACAATGGCATAAGAAATTTCCGTATGCTGCTTGTTGGAATAGACGGTCTTCGACTCTGCTACTCCTGGCCAAGCCCTTCCATGAAACACCGCCTCGATCACAACTTAGACTCCCAGGCACACCTTGTAGGTGTGACGGCGTAGCTAATTATTTGTGCATGATATCCGAGAAAGTAGTTGCTTTGTATGTTGATGTTTGATCTGTTAACACTAAATCTTCCGCCATGCAATTGACTGTTAGAGTCGTAGTTGAACGGACCAGGCCGCCATGCTCTAACCACATCTTGATGTTTGTACAGTCTAATAATAATAAGGATAACGCCGCCCAATGCAGATAGATGGTATCCGAACTCGTTATCGCCCGCTGTTCGCGCTACTACACCATGAATGACTCTCCGCAGCCACATTCCTCCTCTATAAGCGAGTTAGCATCCGGCCGCATGCCCCAAGATCGACGACATCTACTTACTTATATTCGGGTTCCGGAATACGAAGCGCTGGCTCAGCTTGTCTTCGACCCAGTCCATTTCGCTCCCTATTATGCTGAATAGCGCCTTGCTATCGATCAGAACCTTCACTCCATCCTGCTCGACCTCCTCATCGAAAGATCCGGGCTTGTCCACGTAGTCCAAGTGATAGGATAGGCCGCTGCATCCCCTATTGCGCACCCCAACCTTGATCAGCTTTGGTTCTGGTTGGTCTAGCAGGTTGCGAAGGTGCTCTACTGCCGAAGGAGTGAGCTTCAACGCGGCTTTTCGGGGTCTGAATTTGCGCTTCGGCGGGGCTGGTTTGGGGGTTTGGGCCTCTCTTTCGGTGATGGCGATATCCGGATTTGCGACTGCGTTCGGTTGAGCCGGTGGTCGCGTCTCGTGGATGTTTGGTATAGGGCTGGCGATGGAGGTTTCTGGTATGGGTTCGTTGCGCGGCTGTGGCGATTTGCTTGGGTTTGGGTTCAGAGGGTACGGCTGGTATGATGGCGTTTCTTGTAGTTTTTCTGAGGGCGCGTACCACGGTTGATAATTCGAGAACTGTCGCAGGAGGCTCTCGCAAGGGAGTGACTTCGGGGCCGAGGTGGCAATGAGCCGGCCGGACAAGGTTGTCCAGGTTCGCGATAACGCTATGCGAGGGGAATTCATTACGGCGCAGACGACGGCACTAAAACGTATAAGAATAGAACGGAAAGGTGGCGTCCTGAAAAATAAAACAACAATTTTATTTTATGTAGCTCGCATTAAATTATTAGGGACGGATGAGTGGTTAAACAAATCGCGGCCGAGGACTAGTTCGAAGAAAGTGGCTTCGAAAGTGGATTGTAATTGCTTTGAAAGCAGCGTTAGAACCCGGACGGTCTGATGACATCGGTCGATAAGGTTTGCGACCCGGCTCTGACCGGACCAATCAAGGATCTTCTATTGGTCAACCGTACTAAGTTTACCGGTACCCAGCGGAGTGGGCTTTTCGCCTGCGCTAATGGCTTAGCTAAGACAAACCCTAGCACTGTTTAAGACTGTGCGTACAGGCGTACAGGCGTACAGGCGTACAGGCGTACAGTGTAAGACGCGAATTTGACCCTGTAACTTAACACGGTATCATTACAACACAGGCGAATGTGTCAATTGCTATTCTTAGTGATTGCGACGCCTCGACTGGAGAACTACGATACCAGAGTCGCAACAATTGGCACGAAGAAGAGGGCTTTCAAGAAGTACTCATACGATCCCTAATTTGCGAAATAACTCAACATACAGCTCTGGACACACATTATTCCTGCTACTGCGATGATTCCGCCTACGCCTCAGATATAATATCAACCTAGATACTGCGTTTATGAGTCTCTCGTTCATGCATCGTCGTGGTCATTGGTCATGGAAGCCTCGCCTTTAACTCAACAGGCGCGACCTGAAACCTTCCAGCCGAAGATAGACCAGTTATATGAGGCGTTATTCAAGGTTAGGGAACTTCGGATTTCCCCCTATTTTCTAGGATTGGGTTAAAATAAAGCTGACAATGGGAATTCAAGGTATGTCGACCTGTACTAGATGTCATCCTCCCCGCTCAGTCGCTGACCATACGTCGCTTGTATAGGATGAAATCGATGCGGACGGAGAAAAAGCCGAAGGCTTCTGGCGAGAGTTTTTCCTCCTTAAACCCGACCGACCCTTCTTGCAACAAATTCTGGTTTCCCTAAGACCAGAAGACCTTATAAGCATTCAGTCGCAAACTCGGCAACTCTTCTTCCGGGCCGTGGAATGTTTAAAGAAAGGTAGTGCCGTCGCCGACTTGCATGCTCTCGAGGTAAATATAAATAATCGAGCCGAACCCCTGAAACGAGTCTGCCAATGAACACGTCTAATTGATCCTCCGTACAGACGTTAACGACTTTCTTCTCCGCAATTCTTCCCAAGAAATATACGAATCCGAGTTCAGATATCATAGCCGTCCTAGCTGGTCTAGATCAGGTTGATGCCGTCTTCACGGATTTCGTGGGAGCTCTAGACGGGGTAATTCGTAATGGAAAATCGAGTAGGCTTATATCCTGTTTCGTCAACTAAGCGAGGAATATGCTGATAACGACGGGGTTGAAGTGGAAGTTCGGCAGAAGGCCGTGAGCGTGGTCTTGTCCATTACCTCTGGTGCATACCAGACAAGCATCCTCACATATTTTATACAACGGGATCTTTTTCCTGCCATAATGAAGGTCAGCTTCCTTTCCATCACGAAACGAATCCTATCGCTGACTTGGCCAAGCTCATTCAAGACTCGGAATCTCCCGAAGATATCCTGGAACCTTTTACCTTGTTGGGCTTGTTGGCAAACTATAATAAATTCGAGTTTCAGAATCCCTATCAGCTCCGGCTCAACGATTTTGTCAATGAGGCTACCATACGGAAGATTGTCCGAAGCGTTGGGCACACGTGCCGAGATTTGAGAAGTCAATACGTCGATATTCTACAGGATCTACCTGAAGGATGGTCCCTCGCTAATACTCTAACCATGATCGGGCTTGGTGCTATTACGCCTGGCGCGAAGGCGAATCAGAAACCAGCATACGATCCGGAGGTCGCGAAGCAGATGTTTGCAAAATTGTGAGATGGTGTCTTATTTAATTAACTCTTTAGACGTTGGGCTAACCTAGCTAGACCCGGTGAACACGCTGCCGTGTTGCTAGGGGCGTATGATTTCAGCCACGCGAATAAGCTGTTCTGCTTCAGTCTCGTCACTCTCCCCGCCGAAAAGGGTGAAGAACAACCTATCTCCAGTTTCTTATCGCTGACTTCTTATCTACTCCAGCACGCGTTTCTCTCTACCAGAGCTACTAACTATGCCCATCTCAGTCTAATGGTTTTCCGGTTGCTCATCGAGGACCAACTGCTATGTAAGCGAATATGTAGCGACGAGAGTAAGGTCGCCGTCAGACTTTGCCGTCAGCGACAGCCATTCTTACCGGTTGTCCGCGGGGAGCGCATCCTTGCTACGAGTGTCCTAGACACCATGATAGACGGCATCAACCATAATCTGCGTCGCAGGCTGGATGTCAGCCTCTATACTTTATGCGTTGGTATCATGCTCCGTATCATCTCGTATCTCTCGCGATCACGGACGCGGTTACAATACCACTGGTCTGAGCTGTTTCGCTCGCTGCTGTCCCTTATCCGCTTCCTCACCTCCTATGCTTCCGACCTCAAGGGGTTGTCCCACTTCGAATCTCTCCTGGACCTAGTCGTAAACCTATTGGCCCTTTCCCTCTCAGCAGGAGAGGCTTTTCTCCCCACGCCTGCTGCCTATGATGACCTGTTCTACAAAGTTGTAGAGAGCGGCGAGGTCTTAGTAAAATTCCGCGACACATACCGCCTATCGAGCCGACCAACAAATTCGATAGGCACACTCATCAGCGTGAGTACGCATTACAAAACTATGTTGGACACGGATAGTTCCAAAAAGAACCTTACTAGTACTGAGGTGGCGGAGGTAATCAAGCAGGGCTACGAGACGTTGAGCATCCAGGCAAGAGAAGGTCTTGACGGCTGGGAAAGGTATCGCGAAGCTGACGAACGGACACTTCTTAAGAAGATGGCACGGGCAACGGTGTCAGATGTTCAGGTCGTCGTACAAGCCTAAAATTCCAAGGCGACACGATCGGACTACGATTTGGATTAGAATGTATTGGTATGAAACTAGGAGCGAAATATCTTGAATGCTATTAGTACGGCAGTGTCCAGTTAGCGAAGATTACTAATTACCGAGCTCATGGCTCACAAAAATGCAGTTTAGCAAATCACCACGTGAACTCGGTGAATTCGGCCCAGTAACGTCAAGAATTCCAGTTAAGGACTTAGGCGCTCCATGATTACAACATCACGTCAAGAGTATTGACAAACTCGGAGGACTTTGCAACGTCGACAGATGCTGAAACCGGGGGCGTGATAGACTAGGGTAGCATCGCCGAGGTTTCATCACAGCCTGCATATAGTGACGACGGACTGCTAATAGTGCGAAAACTAAGGTCATATCTGGAATGAGACGTAAAAATGAGCTAAAATCACCACCAGTCCTGATATAAAGGTAGCTAATGCCCAGTTTCTACTATTTTCCCCTGCTTTGAGGCGATCTATCCCAATCTCTTCTTTTGTTTGAGTTGCTCTTATCGTAGAGCTTCGGAACTACATCTCTGTGAAGATTTCTGCCAACACCCCTATATTATCACATGGCGAGCACATGATGCATGTTTAACGACATGGACGCCTACCAGATAAGCAACCGGATCAATCCATCCTGGTGGGCTGTTTGCGAGGCGGTATTCAGGGTGCTCCTCCTGGCGCATTGTTCTTATTCGTGGATCCAAGCTTAGGGTTTCGTGGATCGCCATCCATGATTGCTGCGTTTATGAGTTGAAGGGGAATAACTTTCTGCCATCTGTAGTCTCTATGACATCCGGTAGGATTTATACGTGATGCATACGTTCCGCCCGTAGCGACTATCGACAAGGACTAGTACGCCCAAGGCATTGGACACATCCAATACTATATTACAGCCATTTCGGTATGGTTCGCGTCCCTTGGTGTCTGAGCCCCCAATTGCTATATGCGAGTGCTACGCTACGTCAATAGGCAGAGATAGAGACAGCCGCACGCGGCATGTAACCAAAGTTATTCATCTTCGCATCTTGGTCAACCACTCTCCTATCTTTTATACCCACCTGCAAGTGGCCTATCAGATGCGAAGGAAAATAGCGTTGTCTCGTAACTTAGAGAAGTTTCCATGTAACCTCTACCGTTCGGCTCTAGCCAAGCGATGGGATGGCGTCTCAGTGGTTATGGTAATGATGCGTGATATCATCTATAAATGGCATCTAACTATTCTTCGGCTGTATAAAGGCAGGAAATAGTCTATTACAGTATGCATAAATCTCCCAGGTCCACGAAGGACTCTTTGGAGCAATCCAAGTTATAAAATCAGACACTCTTCCCAAGGTATGTACGGTGATTTGCCATTGATAACCGAGCCTTGTCCTAAAATCTTTTTTTCAGTTAGACATCATCATGTGCGATTGGGAACGGACACTCTGCCCCAACTGCAACCGCGTCATTCAGGACAAATGCATCGCCCCCTGCATCGATGCTTACCACGCAGTATATACCGACGGAGCAAACGTGCAGATTGTTTATAGAAAATGCGGGCCTTGTAGCAGACCTACGCCTCCACCATAATATCGTCAGAGCAAAATTAGGTGCGTTAAGGGGTTGGATGGGCTCTTTGAAGTGCGAAGGTAGATGAAACGCTTTTCTGGTTCTATTATGAATCCCGGGCTTTATTATGGTCTTCATGGTGGATATGTGAGCAGTGGTTATTGATGGATTAGCATAACAGGCGCTGTCTCTTATATGGCTGGTCCCGGACAATGTGGCTTTCTAGAAGTCAACTTGCCTATATCGTCAACATCTCCTTTATAATAATTTACCACCTCGTTAGCTTGGCGTCGTAGCACCCATACTTTTTTTTTTTTTCTTTCTTTCTTTCTTCCTGAGAAATACTATGGTATCTGACAAATTATACTGATCTAGACATAGCAAAAATTATATATGTACCGTGATATAGTGAGAGAGCTAATCTAATTTACGATAGCTCGGCATCCCAGATAGAGCGAGTAGGCTCACTCAAGCCTTAGGAACTTAGGGAGGGTTACGATCTTGAGGCATCAGGCTAGGGTTGTCCTGATTTGTAATATGTGACTTCTACTCCTTTCTAGGATCTGATTTGAGGACATGATGGCTGAAATGCTATTTTTGTCCCTTTATTCCCGGGCATAGTGGACACAATTACTACATGATATGTCAAACCTCGTAACAACCAGTAAATTCACTGCTAGTTAGCGTTGCGGGGGCGAAATGATACCCTTGAACTTGCGTAACGTGCCGTATTCACAACCTGAACTATTGTCGATCCCCGAACCTAGTTGGGTAGACCTGCGTTTAAGTCTAACAGGGAAAGGTAATTCACGGATTAGTACAAGTGGACGAAGCGTGGTGGCCATGAGTACCGAAGCGGTCTTTATTCGTGTCTTGTTAACTCCTAAGGCTGACAGCTGATACCCCCAAGCGTCAGTCAATACGCTCAACGTTCCCAATCAACAATCACTTCACTTTAAATGTACAAAAAGAGAGAGGCTTCATGCAGAACAAATTCAGATCCGTTTGCTGCCTGGTATCATAATATCTAGTAACTACCAAACCGTTTTGGTTATTCGACTAATTCCCAAGTCGTTTCTAGGTATCGTCAACACGGAAACCAATCATAACCCATATCGACCCGGGCCTCAGGTATAAAACTGTCTTGGCCAGATGTTCATTGCAGTCTTCAAACCCTCTGCCACCGGTAGTCCCGCGTGGATGGTCCGCTGATCTCCTGTGCCATTCTGAAATAGGTTGACCCAGAATAGCGCGTTCCCGGCTACAGGTCTGAATGCTAGACCGCCGTCCTCATGATTCCTCCAAATCTGCCGTCCCTCCTCATCTGTCTTTGATAAAGCTGTCGTATTCACAAAAGGGAACCACGTCTCACCGCCTTTACACTGGTCCTCCAAGATAGCGAAGAAGCTGGCAATGCGGTTCCAGCTTCTTCCTCGCCCTAACATACCACGTCGTGTTGGCTGCGGCCGATCGTACCAGTCGTGGTGTTTGTTGAACCGCTGACCCGCAGTGTAGCGTACGAGTTGTGGCGGGCCTATGTCGTCTCGAGATGGATCTAGCATTGTACCGAGGAAGGCTTCGGCGCGAGCCAATACGCATTCTACTGCGGGGTTGTCTCGAGGCAGCCCGGCGGATGATGAGGTACGGTCCTGCGTGTCTTGGTTATGGCCACTCTTATAGACTCGAGACGGGGCGAAGGCAGGTTCCCCAGCTTCGAGCAGTGCCCTTATCTCAGTCAATGGAAGAAAAGATTCAATGTATATGACAAGGGGATCTATAGAAACGATTCCAGTGGTATAAGGGTGATGATGACAGCTAAAGGACGATGCTACGGTTTCAGTATTTTGACTAGACATCTTAAAAGTTAAAGAAGAGAGTGTGACGAGATATGGAGACAGTTTAGTGATAGATGGCGACGCAGTTCGATAAATCACTGGAACTAACAACGCAGCAACAGCGATAATTAACGCGGCGATGCCCGAAAGTCGAGATCCTAGAGCCATGGTACCTAGTTTACAATCGAAAATTAGTTATATTTTTGATTCGTCGATGTCACGAGAAAGCAACCTGCGTCGACACAGCTGTCTATCATACTTTGGTTCGGCCGCTGAGAATTGTAATCGAGCGCAAACCAGCAATAAGATATCTGATAACCCCCCAAGTCACTCCAAGTAGGAACGTTTACTACAACATATGATCCCCTCGACATACTCGGAGCGACTTGTTCCGACCTAATCCTCTACACAATTGTTGAAGCTAAGTATTGCCGGTGGCATGAGTGGTGACACCGCATGTAGGCTGAAGAGCCTGGATTCTTCGAAATGGAGGGATGCGATCCATTGGAGGACTAGGTAGGAAATTGGTTACCCAATGTGACATACCAACCCATGTCCATGCCCGAATGAAACATTCACGAACGATGACCTTCCTTCGTGAATTAATCATTGGCAACAATTATCAAGGATGTACTGACCATGAGAGCCAATTTCATACGACAAACGGTATATATACCTAGATATATATGATTAATAATACAACACCCTACACCTATAATCCATGATCTAGTTAATTAAGATGATTCCAAGAACTTTTATAACTCTTTCATTTCTTCTTGAGATTATAGCGGAAGAAGTTCCTTATGAAAGAATCAAGTATCTAGAGCTCGTAGGTTAAAATCTACATGTCACATAAGCCACATAGCAAAACTATAAAACATTCAACAGCCGCTACCTAGTTGAGTTCGACGACTTATCATTCTTTCTGAGTAGCATTTATGCCTATATGGTATGGGAATAATTATTTGAGGAATAGTGAGCAAGACTTCACCAAGGATACAATTCAAGGGGAAAAAAAGGACAACTAGACAAAAGATTAATCTCTCTCGATCGGGGAATTGAACCCCGGCCACCTGCGATTTATCATACAAATTAACGAAGTGACAAGCAGGTATCCTAACCACTAGACGAATCGAGAATTTCAAGCTATCGCATAGGTTGATGACGCTAGCTAGTTTTAAGTGGAGATGAGAGAATGCTTCTTTGTTTTTACCTATAAAGTTTTAACCTATGAAGCCGTGTGGGCCATGGCACATTGCTCTAACTTCAATACCTAACGAAGTGCATCATGAGAATTCCAAAGACGGGTATAGTAGGTATTCGTGGGCTTGTTACAAGTCCGGATGGACTTTTTATAGCCCAACTAGATTATGTGCTGCACATAACTTTTTCAAGTCAAGTTGGAGCACCACGGTGGATAATTGTTCATTAAATCCAACTCTTTACACGAGTATGTTTAATACGTTGAGGCTTATTTTGAGGTGTTGGATGGAAGTATGGGTTGATTTGGGAATAAGAGTGATGTAAACTCAAAATGTACCCCTATCCCTTAGGTAGTTCAGCTGTTGCTCGACTTATGCACCTATATATTAGTATTGGAGAAAAGGGGCACAACTTTTGAATTATAAGGGCGATCATAGTTTACATTTCTCTACGCCAACTGCGCCCAAAACAAACAAAGACTCATCCTACCAGATACGACTCCACAACAAATTGAATACCTACTATAACGACGTATTCTAGGCATGCTATTAAGATCTCGGCACATATGAGATGTCAATTTTTTCATAACGAAATCATTGCACCGTTGACCGTAGTAAAGCAGTTAAGATGTCGGTTCATGACGTGGATCCTCAGTTACTTTTGCTACATCGGCAATATATGCAACTGTTTGAACCAGACTTCCTCGGCTGGCCGCCAGCCAATTTCCTTAAAGATGCAGATATCCAGAAATGGCTATATAAGCATCTTTTCGATCCTAGTAAAACCCTGAAATTGCCGCCTGAGGGATATCAACTTCAAGTTTTGAAGAAACTTGTGACAAAGCTTGAGAAGGAAACAAAAAATACAGAACAAGTTGTAGGTCAGCTATTCCAGTTATGTTATCTGCATAGAGATTAACGGTCATGGGCTTAACTTCATCAGGGCGTTTTGGGTGAACTTACGGCACGCCTTGAGTCCTTCACAGCCAAGGGGGTTTCGTCAGAATTTCGCACAGCTCAAGAGGAGACATACGTAACATTTACCTGTTTAACAGACAAGTATAACCCAGATAATAGCAGTAACTGCGACTTGGAACCCACCATAACACTACTTGAACGGCGACAGTTGGTATCAGGCTCACAAATAACTGGTTTTCGAACCTGGGAAGGATCTCTTCATCTGGGCTCATACTTGCTAACTGACGCTGGGTCGCAAATTCTCCGTGGAAAGAATATTCTAGAACTGGGCGCTGGTGCTGGGTTTCTGAGCATCCTCCTGGCCAAATACCTACATGTAAAGCATGTAACTACCACAGATGGCGATGAAGGAGTTGTTGAATCAATAAGGCAGAATCTCTCGCTGAACGGCCTTGATACCGAAGAAAAAGTCAAACCAGGGACTTTGACATGGGGGTGTGACCCTTGGGAGACATGGATTAAAGACGATTGCGTTGCTAATCCGTATGACGTAGTCATCGGCGCAGATATCGTAAGAATTAGTTCACTCATCCTCAAAAGTATGTACAGAACGCTAATATATCGTACAGACATATGACATGATAGCAATATCTGCTCTAGTGTCGACACTGCATAAACTCATCCAGCGAAAACCAAAGCTTAAAGTCATCATAGCTGGCGTAATTCGAAACGCTGACACATTTCAGAAATTTAAAGACGAGTGTGGTATGTATTGTGATATCTCGTTGTAAGTATGAGTTTACGAATGCTAATAAATGTCCACTTCGGCATTCACAGCTCATCGTCATTTTACCGTGGAAGAAGTGCAGTTCGAACCGAAGCCGATGCGCCAACAGAAAGCACTCTTCTACGCAGCCGCTGTGCCTATAAAAATATTGTTTATCAATGGTCCTAGCTAAACTGCTTAGACACTCTACACATACCTACCTAACCTAAGACACTTTGATTCATAGGAGTCGATTTAACCTAGACTAGAACTGGTATTTAGAGCTGTGGTTATCCATTGCAGCTAGGCTATATGCATATGACCATACGTGAAGAAGACAAAATAGGGGGTAGAAAGGGGGAGGGGATTCAATAGAGGTGACTTCATAGAATGGAACCAAGTTCTTAAAGTTATGCATTTAAAATCTAAGCAACCGGGTAATATCACTCTAACTAAAGTGCTTTGGCATAAAAACAGCATTAATAACAAAACCTCCAATATGCTTAGGTGAATGTACCTAGGAATAGACTACTCATCTAACGAATATCTCCGCGGATGCATCCTCTCTGCTAGCTCTATCAAGTTTTCCCACTTATACTTTAATTACAGGCCGCATTATGCTTTAAGAAAGTCAACTGTTCCGAGAAGTTCTAACCGCTTTTCTTGATCTGGAGTCTAAGAATTTCCAAGATAGTTGTGCGAATACCTTTCTCCTTCCGGGTTACGCTGTCGGAAACGGTGAGCTGGGTCTTGATATTGAGCTTCTCCCGTACCGCGCAGAGCTCCCACAGCAACTCCATGCTGGTCTCGCTTATAGGGGCGGTTTCCTGCTACTGAGCACTTCCTTCTCTCACCCTCGGAATGCTTGGCCACTGCGGAACTCAATATCGTTGCCGCCAACGACGAGTTGGATGGGAAGCTTTCTGATAACGTCACTCAGATTATATCTTGCATCTATTCTCCTGCAATCTTTCTATCGACATGAGAGGTTAATGAATACTGCACTGAGCAAGATAGACAAACAATTCAAACCAGACAGTCTTGGACTTCTAATACCCAGCAACTAGCGCACTACATATTAGAGTGACTTGTTATAATACAAAGCTCACTTTGAACTTGTCTCTTCGACTATTATCGACATTAACTCCAAGAACACCCATTTTTCTACTAGCACCTTTCCAGGCCTTGGTGGTTTGTCTAGGTACCTGCAATGCTCCAGAAAGAAACGCTTTTGAAGGATTTAATCCATACTGTATGCATTTTGATGCTTCCAAAATGCCCTTCGCTTCATCTTCTAAAGGTGTTGTCCGTATCACCTAATAAAAAAAAAACCTCAAGGTTATATCGAGAAGGTACCGACGCCACAAGTCCACCGTAGCATAATATCTACCAATACTTACCTAGGTGCTAAGTAGCTTCTCGAGGATCAGAACCCAAAACTATCCAGAAGTGAATTTGCGTCTGGCTCCTCGAACACGCTGGGCGGTGGCTTGACGTTGTGACTCCCTGTCTTCATGTCGGTCGGGGCGACAGGTGACATAGGCATGTCCTGGACGACTAGGGAGCTGCGGCGTTTTAGAAGCACTCTAGGATCGATCTCGCCACCAAGGTCCGGGACCGTCGACGTGGCATGCCGGAGGAATTCCCAATTGCGAACTACACAAAAGCAGTAATTAGTTGGCTGGTTACTTATACGTAAAGGGGATGCGAATAGAATAGGAGGACTTACCCAGATCAAGACCGAGGAGGTCGCAACCCATTCGGTCGTAGAGCCTGGCGTTATGTATTACAAATTCCCATTCAGTCCTTGGCATTACCTTAGATGCCCCGCGAAGCGTTTGTAACGTTTTCTGTCGAAGCTGCGAGTATAATACAACAAGGGCCGGGTCATCTGTTAGGAAGAGCTTCGCCTCTAAGTTATCTGATGAAGCTGGCGTTTCTAATAATGTGTAGACAGGTGTCTTCGAATGGTTAGGCTGTTGATCGAAAAATGTATCTTGACGTAAACTCACAATGAGAGCGCGAACCGCCATGTCTTTCCGCTTTAACATCCAGAACGCCCATGACGCGAGCCAACGATTACCCTCTTGAGCCGCCAGAGCGAGGACCTCGTTCTCCAGCAACTTCCTCAACACGGGCCCATTATCACCTTCATACACCCTCGCAATCGCGATCGCGAGCTGAATGTCTTTGACTTGATTGATGCAAACATTCACCGCATCCTGTAAATGGCCCGCGAGGAGGAAGAAGGCAGCTGCATATTCTGCATATACTATTAGTACTTGCTTGATTTGAATTTTACATTGCACGATATGGAGGCACTTACCGAAACGGCGCTTGCTTAGAAGAGCATATGCGTTCTTCAGAGCTGTCGTCTTCCATTTGGGGTCATCGAAGTTATTCGCTAAAAGTCGTTGCGTGGCTCCTTGTTCTCGATTCCAGCTTGCCATGCGCCACAGGCCCTGAAGAACGGTCTTCTTCTTCAAGGCGAGATAGAAGAGACTGCAATCCACAGGGTTCTTCATGTCGCTTTTCGTATACTCGTTGCGGGCCACAATTTCAAATTGAGTTTTCTATATGTCGGATAGGTTAGACAAAAGTAAAGAAAAAATCTTCGCCTACTTGGACTTACCACGGCGGCTTCGTCCGTAAGCCACATGAACATGCCGCTTTCCCTAGCATTCTCCCACAGCATGGTGCCGTGATACTGGCGGGACACAAAATCAGTCAGTATATCCTGACTGGTAGAATGGTAAGCCCAGTTGATTTCTCTCCACGACATGTGAATTTCGTTGGTTCTGCCCTTCCTTAATGCGTGCTGCCGGAAGAATAACATAAAGCGAGCCCCATTCTCGTCCATCGAGCGACGCTGCTTTTCAACAACTCCGACGCATTCAACGATATCAACCAGTTGAATCTGCTCGTGGCCCGAGAGTTGCGGTATAGTAACTTGTTGCAGTTTCTCGCAGACAGCTACGGCGATTTCTTCCGTGAAAACTTCGTCAGTGTCGTCGAACGACATCTGGGACATGAGATAGGACGAGCCGTTGCTACCAATGGACGTAGACCCCTAAGATATTAGAAAAGTACTACTGAGGTTTAACCGTATTATTACTCACTTTGCGTATGTAAAAATCTGCAAGATCCAGGCTCAGATAGTCATCGATTAAATCGCCCTCTACATGATATTTTAACGTATGATTTAAAGCTAGAAGTACGCGCCGAACCACGCTATGCTTCCCCGCCAGGATGCACTGGCTGAGAAACTGAGGATGGAAGATTGGTAGCGGTCCATTCAGCCTTTGAATAATGTCATATAGGTCTCTAGTACCATCTTTACGATGAGGTACGCGGGCGCTCGAGATAAGTCGGTCGGTTATCTCGAAAGTCCTGTCGTAAGAAAACAATTGGTTGCCAGCGCCAATAACAAGATTGCCATCGCTAAGCCACGTTGAATCCCCGATGGGATGGGGTGTGAAATCCCTGATGTTGATCTCACGGATAGGCGCCCAGGCAGGGCCTTTGTTTAAGTAGTCGAAGCGCATCTGCGCGAGGAGGATAATACGATATGGGAAGCCAACGGCAAGGATCGACTGCGAATCTGGTGTTGAAGTCCAGTCGAGATCCTGCACCGGGTTGTGGTTCTCGAAATCCTCTTTGTATTCCAACCGGGCCCCTCGGATATCCCATATCGTCAGTTCCGAGCGATGCGCATTCACAAGAGCGGCTTTCTTCATAGTGCTACCGCTGACCAATGCGGGTTCTGGTATCCCTGTCTCCATCGAAGATGTCGAAAGCCATTCAACCTGGCCGCGTTCCTGCGAAACTCTAGCGGTCCAAAATTCAACGCGGCCACCGTGAGTGTATGACACAGCGACGTCTCGGGCAAACACATCTAAGAATCCGGATATTACGTGTGAAACTCCAGCGGGATCAACGGGCAAGACATAGGCAAGGTCGCCGGAATCCTCTAACTTGAAGGTACAAAATTCTCGAAGGCCTTTTTCGTGGCCGTTGACCTGCGTTTTAGTAGCGTTATCCTTTAGAGGTAAATGAAGCTCCCAGACGATCCCCTCTTGCTCCGAAGTAATCGTCGCAATATGCGCAACGGAATCGTCATCTACCCGCTCGCGAGGAAGCACAATGATACAGAGGGGCTTGCCGCGGACGTGATATTTGAGATCGGCGAGAAGCGTATGCGTTGAGGAAGTGCAATCCCAGACCGATATACTTTCGTGATGCAAAAACACAACAAAGCGACCTCCCCTGATCAAACATATTCGATGTATATGCCGTTTCTCTGGGATAACGTTATGTCGCAACAACTTCGTTCGCAACGGGCCAGGAGTATGTCTCCAGACAATACTTTCGCCTTGTTCCGTCCTGGATATAATTGCACGACCGCTGAAATTTCGTACAATCTTCTTAACTGAAGCAGAATGTCCGGACCAGGTTGCGCGGTGGACTAGTCGATTTATAGCCTTGGAGGTCGGGTCGAGGAAATCCGCAATGCTGGTTTCGAATACTTCAACCCTTCCATCAAAATGGTGAAATAGCATGTGTAAGTCTCCCGAGTTTTTGTTACAATAGTTGAGAATCTCAACGTGGTGGGATTCCTTTGCTGCCGCGCCGAGGAAATCAAAGTCTTTCGATTTAACATACGCAACATTATCCACATTATTATTACCCCTGAGCTTATTGCTTACGCTCTCTAACGCCCAGGACGACATACTTCCGCGCCCATCAAATACGACGCATATTTCTGTGTCCCTGTTGGCGATGGAGAGTAGATACTGAAGAGCGACGTCTTCCCTTTCTTGCCCATCTCCTCTCTCCTGGACGGCTCTTTCTGTGGCATTAGCGAGATCTCGCTGACTTAGGATGAAAGCCCAGACCGGATTCTGCTTATTTGCCTCGCGCTCATCCCACACCGCCGCGGCTAGATCCAGCTGTCCCCAGTGATGCAGTAGCGACTGGCGGCTAGAAGGGTCTGCACCCGTCCACACGCGCATGACATTATCGGCGCAAAATGTGTAGAGCACGTTCTCGATCGTCTGGTCGACGTGGAAGGGTTTGCGCCATTGTATACTGGTTACTGCTCGCGGGTGAGAAAGATAACCAAAATCAAACTGCACTTCATCCGAACTGAAGTTCAACCGTCGCCACACTTTTACCAGGCGATCATGGTAACCAACGGACGCGATGTAAGACGAGTCGTATGATAGATTCGCAGCTCTAACGGGGTTGGCTAGCTCCTGCTTCCAACGACAAGAGGGTGGCGTCGAGGTTGTGTCGTAGAGCCATAGGGATGATCGCGCTACTAGGAGCTCCTCGGAGCCTCCCCAAGATAGAGTCACGGGCGTTGAACCTCCATCGACTTCGAATGACGTCTGTAAAGCCCACTATATACAATCAGCTAAGTTTAGAAAAATAGCTATTCCGGTGGATATGGGAAAATAACCTTGGGCGAACCGCCGTCATCGCCGTGGCTCAATGGCCGGTATATCCTCACGGTCGCATCCGTACACGCAGCTATCTTCCCCGAGCGTTCGTCAAAGGACACAGCTTCCAAATTGCGCTCGTCATTGTCATATATGGTCTGGAGGATAGTTTCGGGATCCGATAAAATCGCGAGGGCATTACCGGTAATGTAAACGACGACGCGCTTGCCATCCCAATAACCTGTCGACACAGCTTGAAGACTGGCTTCGGGCTGGCCTGGAAGGACTGCCTTCATACTATCGTCGCGAATGACTCGATACGAACATGTCTATTGATTCAGGGTGGTGAAGCGACGGGTAGGATGGGAATTATAAGAAGCGTTCCGTTTTACTCTTTCGGAAATCTGGAATCGCTCTCGTTCACGGGGAATTAATCCTTCGGTAGTCGGTGCGGCGCAACAATATTCGGTTTCGGTATACTATTGAAATAAATCTACACATGGATCATTGCTTGATTTGGTAATGGTAAGGATCTCGAATAATAGCTTGGGGATATGCGCATGAATTTTATGCGCGACGCAGTCTTAAAATGGTTGTGTTTTTAAAAAAAAAAAAAAAAAAAAAAAAAAAAAAAAAAAAAGAAAGAAAAGAAAAAAGAAACGTCAAGTGCTCTCCTGTTGTCAGGTGTCGTCGCTGCAACCGCTACAACCGTAAATCGCGTTGCTTTGCGGCTGCAGTATGACGTGGGACAGCCGCGAATCCCTGCCTGACCGTTATTATTAGCATCAATATTGCATAATGGAAGCTTGATACGACCAACATAGAAGGGAGAATGCAGTAACTGGTGAATCTTCTTTTACCAGCGCGCCGAAGCCAAGACTGATTGTTTTTTTTTTCTCCCTCGTATGCTACATTTTCAAATAATATGAAGAGGTATTCCATAGTTGCATCAAGATATCCCGACGAACTAAGATACCTATAGTTACATGCCTAGATAAAGACTATTGCGAATACAATAACGCGGCTCACGAGTCCGCATATTCTATTATAAATATCTTTGAATCTTTCAAACTAGCAGATCCTGGGGTATCACTATGTAAAAATGCCATCCGCGCCTATTCCATGCAAGATTCCGCCGTACTCATAAAAAATAACAAGACAAACCCAGTATCGTTAACGGCACCGTCAACTGGAATAACCAGGTAATTATTGCGCCCATGAGACCCTAAGATTCCTAGCGGCTCGACCGGAACGACTAGCTTTGCCCCCGATTGCGGAACCCCTCACGGCCGTTTCGCTGGCTCGCCAATTCCGACTCGGAACAGGCGCTAATGGTGTTGTCGTCTCACGCATGCTCAAGCCTCCAAGGAAGAGACGTGGCCTTCCTGGGGTGGGAGTGTACGTTTCTTGCTGGATATTATCATTCCTGCTCTTCGCCGCGGCTTTCCAGTTATTTAGTAGACCCCGTGCGTAGCTTAACGATGCCTCATGTTGCGCATCTTCCACCACTTGTTCCACGCTCTTATAACTTCCATCTGAGAGCTCGATAGGAACAAGCTTGTCTGCCGTTCGACTATACCAATTTTCAAACCCATTTCGTAACAATCTCCTGTCCTTCTTTTCCAGCGCATTTGCCACTATGAGTGGTCGATTCGGAATTTGGAGTGAACTCAGGTTCCAGTTTTTCAACGTCCGTGACATTGTCTTCTCTTTCCAGTGTTCCTTGGCTTCAACTTCCAACTCTTGATGATATGCCGATCGATCCCTCCACTGTTCCAAGAATTTCCCTTCCACCACGGCATCGCTCATTAGCTCCATTTCTTCCTTCTGTTGGGCCTTTTCGCGCCATGTTGCGAGTGCCTCCACGATCTGATTTGTTTTTTGATCTATGATGACATCTTCCAGAAGCAAATCCATGACTTCAGTCCGTTCGAAGCTCGGCTGTACCCTTTCACGCCATTGCCCAATACACCGTTGCCCCATGCCCTTCTTTACGATGCGGCGGGTTTCCAAATGGGCTTCTTTTAACCTCCGTTTTCGCCTTTGTTTAGCAATGTCACGCCACTCTAATAAGGTGCCTTGAGCTCTATAATAGTAATCCGCTCGTTCAGCATAGCTTGCCAGTTTTTTCTTCTCATGCTCAGCCACGTGCTGTGCTTGGGCTCTCCAAAGTGGAAGTGAATTTGTAGCTTTGTAATAATACTCTGCTCGATCTGCATAAAGTTCGAGAACTCCTTGCTGTTGGCTGGCCTCCTTAGCTGCGTTCCGCCAGCTTGGTAATATTCTGGTAGCTTTATAATAGAAGTTGGCCCGTGTAGCATAGTTGTCTAGTATCTCATCGTGACCTTGCAATTTTTCTCGGCTCTCTTGTCTCCATGTATCTAGAGCTCTTATAGTCTTATTGTAGTAGCTGGCTCTTTTGGCATTATACTGCATGGCCTCGCGTTCAAGAGTCGCCTTTTTAGCTTCGGAGCGCCATATAGGAATGGCATGAGCGATGTGGCCCTCTTGCTGCTCTGCGCGGAAATTCCTAACTCTGTGTAAATTTTCCGCTGTATATTTCTCCCACGCATCATAGTAGCGCATGCGGAGAATATGTCTTCGTGCAAGCAGCGTGGTCTCGTCCATTTCGTCCATAGCATCAACTGGTTCATCGTGAGAAGAGGTATCCTTTGTAGAAGCTTCGGGGAGTACTTCGTGAGTGTCAACGGTAGTACTCGCCGGGCCAACAGGCGTTACAGCAGAAATAGGCTCGGCATTAGCTTGTGCCGGAGACCTAAACGCGCTTTCGGTACTGGTAGGGTTCGCAGTGGGAGAAACATCAAAGCGAACACTGCGGGTACCGCTGGCGCGAATATTATCATCTGGGCGTTGCCGAAGACCGAATGCCTTTGATTTCAGGCTCATTTCATAGACCTTCGCAGCCATCTGTGCCTTCTCCGACTCTTCCTCCCAGCGGTTGGACCAATTCGCAAAGGCGCGAGAAAGCATCACGTATTTGTGTGCCTTCGCGGCGGCACGCTCCAGTGGATCTGATGACTCTTCGATATTCCGAATCCTATGACCTTCCTCCTTCGCATTATGCCGCCAGTATTTCAACACGGTTCGGGCGATGTGGATATCATGGGCGCGAACAGCGATCCCTTCGATCCTCTTGGAATATACGGTAGGAGGCAGATTTTGGGGTGGTACGCTGTCCACTTCGGCAGCGATAGTCCTCCAGATTTCAAACTTTGTTCCAACATCTTCTTCCAGGTCAGCCTGTCGAGCAGCATCGAACTGATCGCAAATATTGGCAATGAATGCAGACTTCTTCTCCCAGTAACGAAGAGCGCTTGTGGCGGAGAATTTATTCTGGTGCTTCTTGCGAAAGGCAATTGCACTATTTTCAAGGTGTTGTTCGATCACAGAGAGGTTAGTCTGGTTATTTCCGTTTTGTAGATCGTCATCATTCTCGTCCTCTGGAATGGTGTAATCATCATCACCCGTGTAATCTCCTTCGGCAAACCTGAGAGGCCCGCCAGAGGAGGCAGGATTGTTGTAGGCATCCCCAGCATCGCTCCCATATGCCGAAGAGCCGTCGATCTGAACGGTGATTTCCATCTGCGCCATGATTACCTTGAACTTCTCTTTGAGCGAAATGTTCCCTTTGACACCCCCTACTAGGAAGACAAGCTTGCTGATAAGCCGGTCCTCGTCCGGGTCACGCCCACGGAGCGGAAGAATCTCATCAAATGCTTTGAACAAGGCGTGAGTTGGCAGACGGGAAGAAGGCGTAAGCTCAGACAAAATCTCTTCGGCCCTAACCACGATTTGGTACAAAATTTGAATATCTAGAAAGACTTAGCAAGCTGTGAGAATACTGAACTAAGAGGAATAATAAGCCAACCTTCGTCGGAATACTTGTCGCGCTCCATAGCTAGGAGTTGAGCAGAAGACATGGTAGGCGGAGGCGCGGAGCGGTGAGATGTGGACTCGGGGATGGATTCCGGAACGGAAAACTCGTCAGAAATATCAGAAGAGGTCGCCGAAGACTGGCGGCTATGTGAGAGAGCCATGGTAACGCAGCGACAAGAGTACAGTACTCGTAAGTTTAAGCATGGTCTTGCTTAAGCCGAAATTCTTTAGACTAACCCAGACTTCAATATCTAGAAGAATACCTAAGAAGAACGCAAGCGCTAGTCGCAAATCGGTTCGCAAATAAGAAGCATGACTGGAAAAGGGGAGTTGAGTCAATTGACTAAGGGAGATAATAGTTTCAAAATCCGAGCGAGAGATAGTAGGGTATGACCCAGCGAAAAAAAAGCAAGATTGCAATATGTATGAATCAGTAATTTGGACTTGATTGCGATTGCGATTGCGATACTGAATTGATTGAAGGATGAAAGTGACAGTGAGGCTCATCGCGTCGCGTTATCGAAATATTCAATGTTCCCCAGGTTACCGAAGTGGGGCTAACACATAACGCTTTAGGTACTATCATACCTCTAAATTAGGTAGTTATCTTATCCCCTTATCCCTTCATCCGGTTTTATACTTATCGTATAGGCTTGACCCAAATTGTTGCATTACCTCATCGCATATTAATACATTTCTGCATTTCAATGTTGACGTAGAGATTCGCCGTCTCGCAGTTTAGCATCAGGAGGTTTACCTAAACTACTTAAACTTCCAAGTACACCAACCTCAGTCGTCGCGGGTTCGTATATTGAAAATATGCCAGCGCGTCAAAGGCCAATTCAGAAGTTTGCTGCCGCAGCCTCGAAGTGCTCGACAGAGGTAATGCGGCGATTTACTTATACATCATGCATCATGTATCATGTATCATAGAACATAAAAAACTTACAATCGTTCAATAGGCGAGAATATACGGAAAATGCATCGTCGAAGATTATAACGCAGTCCATAAGGACAAGTGTATGAACGAGTTTTTCAAGCTATTAGACTGTTTCATTGTGAGTAAATACGATTCATCCCACGCTTTTAAGGCTATGTGAACTTATATGGAAAACAGAAGGCGTCAAAGCAGACTAGGTGATTATCGATTGCGTTTATATCGAGGCTTTCTTGTTTAAGGGTGCCCGACGGGTGTGAGAGTATTGGCTCCTTGATCCGAATATAGAGATAGGAGCTGAAGATAACTTTCGGGCGTTCCGACGTTTGATCGTTTGTGGGAATGGACTTATAAAAATTATATCGTGCATCACCTTCTAATAAAATCTAAGGTTCTTCTATTAATACAAGCTTAAATTCCGTTATAGGATTTAGCTAGCTCCCATTGATGGTCAGCATGACCTTAGGTAGGCCCGTTGCTGTACCTAGGTGTATCGTGATTCAAGGCCCCGCAGTCCAATATGAAAATAAAAGTAAATGATTTCTAACAAATACCTAACCGCTAGTTAAGTACCTTAGGTAGTTATTCGATTATTGATACGCAGCGGGGTATCCAAGCCACTAAAGCACCTCGGACGTTGGTTGCTATTGATAGGTCCCACGCAATGCGCAAGGGGGGGTTCTAAAGGGGGGCCATCTCTCTCAGCTGAGGTTATCCGCCCCGTAAATAAACATTCCGATCCCCGGATTTACGATAAACAGTTTACCAGCGAGCGGCACATGGCACCATTCGGGCCTCACTACCTAGGTAGACTAAGTTTAGGGACAACGACAGCGGGCATCTTGTCATCAGTAAGCCTAAAAAATAACAATGACGATCTGGGTTGACTAAAATACCAACCCGGTTCCCCCGTCCCGCTCCTATTAAGGTCCAGGATCGAGAGAGAGAGAGAGTAAGAGAGAGAGAGAGAGAGCAAAGAGAATATCTACCAGCAATTCCGCGATCCAAAATCCAAGGATTTATACCTAAAATTCGAGATTCCTTTAACTTGATCAATACGGATGCGCCCGCCCCCATATACGTATACGTATACGTATAGTTAATCGCAACCATGTCGTTCCTATTTTCGAGGGCCAGAACCAGAACTAACACTCTGGATCTTCCAAAGCAAGCTAGAGATCATCTTCTCAAGCTTGACGCCCCCGGCAAAGTAAGCCCGGCTTCCTAATCATAAGATGCCAATTATATTATATATGCTAATTGTCTTTGCTATAGGCTGAGGAGCTAGCGAAAGTGCTGAACCAGATGAAGCTCATCCTTCAAGGAACACCAGGTACCGTACCCGCTCGTCTCGACCCTGCTATAAGCCATTGCGCATCCCTTGTTCACCGCGCAAAGTTATGAAAGCTACATGGTGCTAACCTCTTCCGTCGCAGACGTAGATAGTACCCCAGAGCAAGTTTACCAGTTGGTTACAGGTCTGATAGAAGAGGATCTTCTCCTTCTGTTAGCTCAAACCCTACACCGCCTCCCCTTCGAGTCCCGAAAAGACACGCAAGTTATATTCTCCTACGTCTTCCGCTTCCGACCTCCGACGGCGTCGCCGAAGACGGACCCCGTCGCATTGAGCTACGTAGTAAACAATAAACCCCAAATTTTATTAGAACTATGTCGAGGGTACGATCACAAGGAGAGCGCAACGCCCGCGGGCACCGTGCTTCGTGAAGTTCTGAAGAACGAGGCGGCCGCTGCCATTATATTATATGACGATGGGGAAGAGCCCGGTTCTAGTTTAAAGGGCGTGACGGCGATTGATAGGGAGCGACCACAGAGCGGTAATGGTGTCTTTTGGCGATTCTTCGAATGGATCGACAAGAGTTCGTTTGAAGTTGCCGCCGACGCCTTCACGACATTCAGAGTAGGTCCAGCCATAACAAAAAAAAAAAAAAAAAAAAAAAAAACTAAATGCAAACCAAACCAAAAAGACATTTCCTAACAGACATCGCTACAGGAACTCCTCACAAAACATAAAGAGCTCGTACCACGCTACCTCTCCATAAACTTCGAGCTCTTCTTCGACAAGTACAATAATATACTAGTGCAGTCGAACAGCTACGTAACGAAGCGGCAGTCGATCAAGTTACTGGGCGAGATATTGCTCGACCGGTCCAACTACAACGTCATGACCGCGTACGTCGACCGCGGGGAGCACCTCAAGATCTGCATGAACCTGCTGCGCAGCGACCGCAAGATGGTGCAGTACGAGGGCTTCCACGTCTTCAAGGTCTTCGTGGCCAACCCCCACAAGTCCATCGCCGTGCAGAAGATCCTGCTCATGAACCGCGAGAAGCTCCTCAACTTCCTCTCCCACTTCCTCGAGGACCGCACCGACGACGAGCAGTTCATCGACGAGCGCGAGTTCCTCATCAAGCAGATCAGGAACATGCCCCCGAACCCCGTCCCGCCGACTCGCCAGCTAGCGGTCTAGGGAAACTTCTGACTGGGGGGCGTGTTGTTATGCGGACCCCCGCAATCAATTCCAAGCATGATTCAAATTTTTATTTTCCGCTTTAGTAGTAGCAAAGGGCTCTTAGATATCAGGCTTGAACAGTAGACGTACCAAGCAGCCGTCATTGGCAATCATTGTGTGTGCATGTAGTTAGGCGTTTAGGTAATGACTGGACAGACGAAAGTACAGACGAGCGCCAATCGCAATGAAACTCAATGATGTATTATTTCCTCGTGATGAGACATAATTCAAATAGGTAGCCGCTACCCTTAGGTACTCACTATCAGAGCACGTTGCCATAGCAGTGAAGTCTAGCATATTTGCGTATAATCTCTCCTTATTGCAGATATCCTACGAGATCACGAGTAGAGATTCACAATTATAGCAACAAGTCCTTACTCCTACATCCCTCTCTCCAACTCAGCCCTTCATTTCTTCGCCATCCACGCCGCAAACTCATCCTTGTACTCGTCCCGCCAGCGGCTCAGCGGCGGCCTGCCCTTCACCGCGTCGTCCGCGGACCACATCATCCGGCGCCTATCCGTCTCCTCGTCGACGTCGTTGTCCGGGCACAGCACCCAGAACTTGCCTTCGCCCATCTTCTGCTCCAGGTAGTCCGCCACCTGCGCCGGCGTCCACGCCGCGTCGGGCTTCTGCCGCCCGGGGGCCGCGCCCGCTAGCGCCGTCCACGTCCACCCCGGGACCAGCAGGTGCGTGCTTATGTTGCTGTGCGCGCGCAGGTCGAAGCTCAGCTGCTCGGCGAGGGACTTGACGGCGGCCTTGCTTGCGTTGTAGGCAGGGTTACCGGGCGGGTTGGTGATGCCCTGTTTCGAGCCCGTGATGACTACCGCGGCTCTGTAGTCGGCGGAAGCGGAAGCTTTCTCCTTGATCGTCGGTAGCAGCGACAGGATACCGTTAGCAACGCCGAAGAAATTCACGTCGAGAATCCTCCGAAATTCGCCCGGTTCTGCTGCCTCGCCCTCGAAGGCCGTCTTAGCGCTGACCCCGGCGTTGAGCGCTAAGAGGTTGATCTGGCCTGTAAGGTACATTTAGTATCGCAGTCGCACCCTCAGTAAGACGTGGTATATATGCAACTTTATGCAACCGACATACCTCCAAACTGCATAGTGACTTGGTCCTTGAGCCGTCTCCAGTCCTCGGGCTCAGGTACATCCATGTAAACAGTACTCGCACCGCTCCCAAGAGTATCTTCAGCTTTCACCAGGCTCTCGTAATCATCATCAGCAATGAGGACCCTCATACCGTACCCGACGCACTTCTGCGCCAGGGCAAGGCCAATACCCGACGCGCCGCCTGTAATGACAGCCGTGTTGGCTTTCTTAAAGATAGCAGACATCTTATCTCGTAGAGCTCAATCTAGCTTAAGGTAGACTTCTTAGCGATGGTAAATTCTTGAATCAGAATCAACAAGTCTTATCCCCCATGACTTTATATATAGACGGCGAATCTAGCCCGAGCAGAAGGCCTAGAGTGCCAGGAAATATTACGTATATAACGAAAACCACCCTGAGGGGTGAAGCTCCAATGCTTAAAGCTAAAAGCTCTCGGGCTTAAGACTGTAAAACCGAAGCTAGCCATTGCATATAACCTTAAAATCCATGACATAGGCGTGCAAGTAGCTAAGTAGGTAGGTATTCATCAATATATGTTCCATCAGTTTAGCTATTATGAAATTGCTATACTGAGACTTCTATTGAAGATTACAGTAGCCACCCAAAAACGATCGCGGATTGTCTCCCGACGACGACACTGATCCCCGGATCAGGTACCTGAACATATTTTCTCGCTGATATCAATTCTACTAATACAGGGATATAGAACTTTTCCCTTAAAGCTAATCCCCCCCTTCATCTAGAACTTTACGACCGTGGCCCGTAATCCTAGACCATAAACCAGCACGCCATACGCCATTACAACCGTGACTGTTACTTAAGTCGTATTATCCTTTCCTCTTGTTTCGCAAGTGCTAGACGAAATAATTCAGGGCCTACCGTTGTGGCAGAACAGGCTGCTTAGACAACATCACCGTAACACTTTCACGAGCGTTAACGGTAGACCAGATACTATCCTTGCCTCCCTTTCTCCACTCGTCCCCAGTAGCATCTTCGCCAGTGCCTCTCATCGATTCTCCCATAATCACATCGAGATCACGCTTCTGAGAACTTAGCCAGTCTCTTACAAAAGTAGCAGGGTCTTCGCTGAGAGACGTCAAGAAAGCGTGCTTGGCTTTTGATACGTGGATCGCATGGATAATGATGGCGAGCTGATCGTCGAGGGAAGCGGCTTCCTTCAGCATGTTTGCGTAGCCGGAGTTGCTAAGGAATGAAGACATCTTCTCGCGTAACGGGTCGTCCACAGCGACGCGAACGTCGTAGACGGTAGGTTGCGGGTCTTTGTGAAACTCCTCGTCCAGTCGGATTGTGTAGGGAAGCTTGACCGGAGGTAGTGGTTTCAAATGTGGTGTAATGTATTCCTGCAGCCTAGGAATTGAACCTATCTCGATGCCAAAAGCCTAAAGCCGTGGGTGGTTAGTCGTATACGTCAATAAACACGTCCATATGATTAAATTGCTCACCTTTCTCAGCAAGTCATCACATCGGAAGTTGCGCTTCTCCTCGTCCTCTTGCAACCCCATCAGCTTAATGTATTCCCAAATTCCCATCAGGATCTCCTGTCGTGTAGCTTCTGACATGTCAACAATGTCCTCCAACTCCGGGCTAACCGCGTATCGCTCGGGTTCTTCATGTCTGTAAAGATTGATGGTAATATTGAGGTTCTCGTCTCCACTGCGCTTAAACGTCAGTTCGTCAAAGTCGGCAGCGGCGGGAAGACTTGACGAAGGACCAGCCCTCTCCGGTTTCTTCCATTCGACGACCTGGTCGATACCCTTTCGATTGCTAGGGAAGTCCACATTCAGAGCCTTAAAGAAGTGAGAGAACCTATACTTCGGAGTCTTCGGCTTTGGTTTCGTGTCTTCTTCCATACGGTCGGCGTCGTCGGATCCGCCCGTGTTATCTTCACTGTCATCGTCCTTATCGAGATCATCGTCATCATCCAACAATCGTCCTTCAATTTTGACGCGATACGTAGGCTCCAAGTTTGAACTGAAATCGAAGGTGTCAACATTGATGCTATTCCCCTGCCAAACTTGGTCTTCCGCCGTATTGGTAATCCAAATCCGAAGTGTCTTCCAGCGCTAAATAATGTTTTAGTTGATATTTTTCAAGTCTTTTAAGAGATCTGATTTTTCCCGAGTCTTGTGATACGTACCTTGACGCTTCGATTTACCGAGTCAACAATATCAAGCCGTTTCCTCGTCATTGTCGCATCGAGTCTTCTCTCAAAATCCCTAAGCTCTCGATACCTCACCGCCATATCCCCAACAGCGCAGTCGTCGATGTTGTCTGGGAGGTTCTTATCGGTTGGCTTGCGACTGCGCCGCTTGGCCATCTCGACCTGCATAGCGGCTGCTTGCTGCTGCTGGGCGATTTGCGCCTGAGTCAGGGGGACTTGGTGATGAGGACCGGACGACATCATGGGACCTGAAAATATAACAAACCGGTTAGACAGGAGAATCTCAGGGAGAAAAAGTATGAAAAAGGAGGGGTGAGAAAGTGTGTGTAGCGCGAAGGGATAGTTCCGCAGACGACCAAAGAAATAGAAAAGTGACGGTAGTAACAGTAGCAGTAAACTGCAGGTACACGACGTGTATGTGCATAGGTGGATTAGCATATATAGAACAGGAAAGACTCTACCAGGTAGTAGAATCCGAACTAATGCCCAGTGGAGTCATTATGTGGATTTGCGTGGATGCGTTGATGCGTTGATGCGTGGGGAGGGGGGAGGGGGTGGTTTCTCTGTCTTTGCTGGATCTCTAACCCATTTTATTATTTTATTTTTTTTTGTTTCTTTTTTTTCTTTTAAGCTTGTTAAAAAAAAAGAGGCTACTGCAAGTAAATACTACATACCAATGCCTCCTCGACGCTGCCCGGCCGTATGGGGGGTACGCTGCTGCTGCTGAGGCGGCACCTGTTGCTGCGGGTAAGGGCGGTAGCCTGTCTGCATCTTGACTATTTTGGCCCCGATTTGAGGATTCTGGGTTTATGTTTGGTGCTTGTATTTGTTTCTGTTTCGTTTTCGCTTTAAGTTCCCTGCTATTATGTCGTAGTCTCTTATTTTTTGCACTCTTCTGTAAGACTGAATTGGAACTAAGTTACTATAGCTCCACTGACCAAACGCGTGCGACACCAATTTCAATGGTGAATGGTGATTGGGAATGGACGATATGGGGGGAAGATGGTCCGAGTTATCTGGGTCGGAGATTTGGATAGTCGTTATAAAAAGCGCGTGTCGCCTCGTCGCGCTCTGTTCAAATGATTGGAGAGTGTTTGAAGTGCGACCGGCTTAGCCTAGAGCGGGTTTTCAAAGGGGGGGAAAAAAAAATATGAATACCTAATAGGTAAAGTAGGTATGTATCGGTCTAAAGTCAGATCGGTGGCTGATGTGGCTAGTTATATGTAGGCACATACAGTTAGTACATAGGTACCTAGGTACATACGTGTAGCAGCATTCAAGGCTACATCACCTAACCTCATGGGATTGATCCTATTAGGGAACACGCATTAAACATCACATTAAATTGTGCACAATAAGTGCATTAATTACAATAGGGGTGTTCCACCAACGCCATCAACAACCTCAACTCCCTCAACTCGTACATGCCTAATAACCTAACAAGACACTGTTTAGACCCAGATGCGAATTGATAAAGGCCAGCCTATGCAGCAGGCCATGAATTAAATCACGTAAAGTAACAGGCTAATCCGTTTTACTGGTTTTTTGTTGATTCAGTCACATCTCTCTTTTGGATTCCTGGAACACTGGGTCCTCCCCCCCTATTTCTCAGATATCTACCTTTCCAGTTCCATACCCTCAACGCAGCTATGCGAACACTCCTCCCCCGCCCTGAACAACTAAATAGTAACCCTGGGCTCAACATCCTTCAATTTTCTCTCCCCCGCCCTAATAGAGGGCCCCGAAAAGGAACTTTATGTTAGAATATTATATTAGGGAATGTGAGGTATGGGGGTCATGCGTAATGTAATCCTTCTAATCCATCTAAAATGAGATATACCGACCGCATACCTCAAACTCGAGGCACGGGCCGGTGGCAGGGAAACTCCCAGAATGCAGGTGTTTTCATGTCATGATGTGTGCCCCTTCAAATATCACCAAAAGCTACCAAAGCCTACGCCTCGCTAGAACATGCCGCATATGAAAGAAGAGAAAAGCCTCCAGGAAAGGGAAAACTAGGTAGGTAGGCCCTAAGGGTTTCGTTGGCCGAATTTGTGAGGATCGCGAGGTTTCCGAATGACCGGATGTGCAAGAATTTCCAAGCTATAAATGCACAGCTATTTCTAAAAAGCCGAACCTAATCCCTGCTTGGATTGCCGCTTGCTGAATCGATTGCGTTTCGCGGTTGATGTATCATCCAGACTCGCCTGGCTCTTGCTTAAGTGGTTGCGGTGAGATCTTTCATTGATATTGTAGCCTTCTGCGCCGAAGGTACTGGCCGGGCTAGACATAGATGACGACATCTCCCCAAATGCGTTGTCGCTAGTATACGAGCGGCTGAGGTTTTGGGATACGGCAAAGTCCCTGGCCTGCTGTAAACTTTCAAGCCAATCATCCACCGTGGGACGAGGCGGTTCGACAGAAGAATTCGACTTGACGTCTTCAAAGGTGTAGTGGATACCAGCCTAGCATTTGTAAGTACGAACCAATACTGTCAACAAAATCGAGCGAGGAAACTCACCGAATCAACACACCACACAGTCTGCCCCTTCGCGTCTACTTGACTCTTCCACGAGCAGTCAGGTGTTAAAAGTGAAATCTCCAACTTCGTCTTCTTCTCTTCGCCTCCAGCCGGGGCGAGGACAATCCTCCCACTGGACGTGATCATGACCAGACGCTGCCTCTTCTTCGTCGTGCTGCCACCAAAGAACCGAGAAAACTTCCTGTGCCCCTCGTCGCTTTTATTATGCGGGCTGTTCGGGATTGGAGACGACATAACCATAAGGTCTCCAAGTCGCAGGATCCTCTCATTCGTTCTCGTTAATACAGGTGACCACTCGATATCAAGTTGCGATGGTGGCGGAATGTCGGTGATGATCCTTCCCGGCGCACGGGAAGGGCCGTTTAGACCATTTCCTGTCGTAGGAGGCCGTGACGAAGACTGTTGGCCGGAGGGCGATCCATTAAGTTGGATTATCTTGGGCTCCTGAGATGGTGGAACATACGGTCGCAGTCGCGGTGCTTTTGTCTTCCACAAGATCTTACCGAACTGCTGTCCTTCGAAGAATTCGTGATTTTTGATGTGCTCAATTGTAAGACGCCTTGCGGGGTCTAAAACTAGACAACGTTCGACCAGATCCCTCGCCGCCGGGGGGAAGCCTACGGGGAATTCATAATCGAGGTTGACAATCTTCTGAAACGTCAAGTATTCCGACCCAGCCTTGAAGGGGGGTCGGCCAGCTAGTAATTGATAGATAATGCAGCCGAACGCCCATAAATCGCTCGCCTTGCACGCATTTTTGTTAGTAAGAAGTTCGGGGCTGACATATTCAGCCGTACCGACGAAGGATGCCGCACGGTTATCGTCGTCCTGGTCTTTGCTCCTAGAGCTAGTTCCCATATCCTCGATTCTAGGAGCCTGTTGTTGCCTAGGGTCGCTCAATAACCTGGCAGTTCCGAAATCGGTGATTTTCACATGCAGCTGGTCGTCAAGAAGGACGTTCTCAGGCTTCAAATCCCTGTGTATGACACCGCGCGAGTGCATATACTCGATAGCATCCAGAATCTGTGCCCCAAAGAATCTTGTACACTCGACATCGAAGGTGCCTGTCTTTTTTAACACGCCTAGAAGCTCGCCACCGTTGCAGAGATCCAAAACATAATACAAGGAATTTTCGTCTTGGAAGGTGTAGTAAAGTCGTACGATACCAGGATGTTCGGTGAGGCGGTTGAGAGTATCTTTTTCGATGTTGACATATTTTATCTTCCTCTCTTTGATGATGTGCTTCTTTTCGAGGACTTTTATCGCATACTCCTTAAGTGTCTGTCGGTCCGTAGCGAAATATACTGTACTATATGAACCTTCCCCTAAAACGCGGCCGAAAGAAAAGTCTCGAACACCCTTCTTGACCGGCCTCATGACAGTCTTCCCGTTGGCGTCTACTTCCTTCCGTATCGAAACTGCAGCCCCGCGATCTTTCCATTCCTCACTGCTATTAGACACCTGCATATCTGACCCGAGACCACGAGGCTCGGGAACGGTAGGGACACCAGGAATTGAAGCGTAGCCACCACCCATACCTTTCGAACTCCTCCTAGGAGGTAACGGGCCACCCCCGGCTACGGCTTGGAGCTGGCGGTTCTGGTTATAGGGTCGCTCCCGGTAACTCGGCTCGCGGGAGGGGACGCTTGAAGCATACTCCGAAGGTGTCCTGGACGGGTCTGTCCTCAGGATATGGTAAGAGTTTGCGGCTTGATCCCTTTCTACAGCCGCTGTAGCACTATATAGTCCAGACGGAGGTCGGGAAGAAGGGTTCGCATATGGTAAAGCTCCATTTTGTGGATACGTAGGTGCCTGGCCTTGAGAATCAGTTGCCATACCAGAGACAGCCGTTGACATCTCTCCCGTTTGAGGCCTGCTCTGCCCAGTGTATAAGTCGGATTCGGAGGGACGAGTATCAGGGGAGGTTTGGTTTGACGTGGGTGCATTAGCATCTTCGTCCACTTCTTGGGACGAGCTCGGCGCATCATCTGGGTTTGCAATGCGTAGACCGCCCAAAGCCCTCGAGAGGCTAAGATCGTTATTCATTTTTACCGGAACTCGAGATAGGCAATCGAAATATTAGCTAAATGTCGGTAACCGGTTATTAAAGGTCGAGTCGGGTTTTATTTGCTTTCTTTCTTTATTTCTTTATTTCTCTCCCTCCCCTTTTTTTTTCGAGAGGACGACCAGGCGGTAGATATTGAATCAAGACAGTAGGCAAGAAATCGGCTGGTTCGTATGGACGGAAATAGTATTACGAGGTGTTGTCCACAACTTATCGTCAACAGACGAGGGCATCGGTGACCCCTGGACTGTTGTCACGTAAAACTATTATCCTTGAAGTTCGTTCTGCCGGGACACTGCCACTGCCACTAAAGGGGGGTGGACTTTAGATTTGGCAACAGTTACTTGAGCTTCTAGTAAAACCCGACCGCCGGCGGTGGCAGATGTACAACCTCGAATGTGGCGTCCTTCAAAGTCACGGCCGCACCTCTAAAACAGGAAAATGTCAGGTCATGTCAAGTCGGAGCGGAAGATAACCAGTCGATGGGGTAAAGGGGTGAAGAGGGAAATAGAGGCGAGGAAAGACAGGCAGAAGAGAAGGGGAGACGATAAGATAGGACAGAATAGGGTAAGGTAGGAAGAGAGAAATTGGTATGATTGTGTGTAATTACTCTCACTGCACTGCACTGCACTGCGCTGCGCTGCACGTACGTTCTGCTGTTCCGCGTGGAATTTTCAATTTCAATGCGGCAGTGTAGCTGTTAGCCGTAGCAGCGTGGGCAGCGTAGGCGTGGGTATGGGCGTGGGCGTGAGCGTGAGCGTGAGCGTGAGCGTGGGCAGAACACGACCTGAACGTTCAAATCTCAATGCAATTGCTGCCATGCATGGACATTGGATATATGGACAAGGGCCCAACGAGAACAGGCGATGAGCATGCTAACGCGTAGATGGTACGCAGGTAGTAGATTGGTCGATGCTAATTTCGTAAAAAAGTGGCAGGACGAAGCAAACTGGAGATCCACCGTTGTATGGTTCAAGGTCCAAGGTCCAAGGTCCAAGGTCCAAAACTTCAAGGACTGCGGCTATCGTACTAAACCGTTAGGCATCTCTTAGTGCGCTACGGTGCGCTACGGTGCGCTACGGGTCTAAGCTAGGTTAGATAATAGCATGCAACGTATGCAACAGGTATGCAACAGGTATGCAACGTATTGTACCTAAGGTACCTAACCTAATACCGTACAATACAATGCTGTTGTTAGTGACGCTACTACTTAAGGGTACCTAACACGTACGCTCGGAGAGGGGGGAAAAGTTATGGGGAATTTATGATGCCTGCTAACAGCGGATTGGACCTTTCTTTTGGGCGATGTCGTTAGCGGCACTTCGTAATCTGCGAATAGCAACAGGGGTTCAAACGCATTGTATTGTTCCGTTATGTTAGGTAAGCTTTGTTATCAGTCTATCACCTGCTCAGCTTGTTCAGCTGTTGTTCACGTACATAGTATTTGTTCACGCATTTGTTCACGCATTTGTTCACGCATTTGTTCACGCATTTGATAAAAGTTATGCTTTGGGTACCTATATTGTGAACGTTTCAATGGTTTTAGGACCTGCCCGGAATCAAACTCGTTTACCTATCGATTTAACTTCTTTCCACATGTAAAACTAAACTAAAAACTTGGGCATTGCTCTCTCCATCATGTACAATTAGCAGTAATTGATACAATAATACCAATTTTCCACGCCCTTATGTCCGAGAAGCCTACGTAACCTCACAGCTTCAGCCCCCCTCCACCAAATCAGATCACGAAGTATTTTATCTATTTTTACTTGAATCATACTACCTGACTTCCAAGACATTCTCCATGAGCATTGAATTAGAATCTGACATCGTGGAATACCCCCGATCCTCATTAATTCCGGGTAGATACTATGGGTTAGGTAGATAACCGCCACTTACATTTTCCACTGTCAGCATCAGGAGTTCAAAATTGACACCGAGGTTCTATACAATCATGATAGCTCAGGTTTAAAGTTCTGCCTGATGCGCTTATATTGCTTGAAAGTGTTTCTTTACTATATCTAAAGAAAGACCATTGAACTCACAATATGTACCTAAGATAAGAAATTGGATTGTAGCTTCCCATCATCAGTAACAACTACACCTGTAACAATTCTATAGAGACTATCGAGACTAAAAGCTGGACCAGTTTCCAATATTTTCAACATGAGACCCTCGGGATTATTTCAATCATTCTCAGGTTAATGATACTCCATCAATATGTTACGTCTAGCACCGACTACGCTCTCCTTAACCATGACAGAGGTCAAGGAGTTTGAGCGTCATCTCCGATTCAAGAAGTACCTTGCTAAGGAAGACAACCTAGTCAAACTTCCCATACGCACCAAGAAAACTATTGTCGTAGCTGACAGCTTCGAATCGGAATATGGCAATGTAAACCAACCAACCTCGGAACTCACCTCCAGAGGATCATCAGATACAGCTGTCAAAGAAAGCTCTCAACCCCTGGCATGTCCACCTCAGCGCCCACTAAAGCTTAGCAGTGACTCTGTTGAAAGCAGCCCTCGGGGGATACCATCCTCTTCACGGGGCGGGACCCCAAGCTCTTCGACCTTGTCACATCCTATGGGTTGGGGACACTTACCTGCTACGTTGCCTCCACCGTTCTCGAAAGAAAAACGATCCATCTCAGATGCGCAATCGCTTCCATCTGTGTGCTTTTCCTATGCTTCCCAGACTTGAACGGAGCTAATTGGTCTTGGCTGATAGGCCCATGGAAGCATGCAGATGCAGCCTCGCCGCGGCAGCTCTAGCCAAGAACCGCCAGAAACACCCCCGCGACGATCATCCCTTCGGATGGCGCATACCGATGTTCGTTCGGGTTCTCTAGTGAGTGAAAAGACGGGGCTCGGGTAAGCCCTGGCTAACATTACCATCTTAGTCCCTTCGAAGAAGGAGACCACTTGTTAGTTCGGCTGTCAGATTTGTTGAGTCCATCATCCATCCTCACAACCGCAGCCCTTCGTCCAATTTGCTGCGGGGCGTTGGCAGCTCCGAAGCCAGTTCTCCAGAGCACAGAGACGGGACAGAACCTGCTAGCGAAACAGAACTTGGGTTTAGGATTTACAACGATTCTCTTCCAGCATTGTCGCAGCCACAAACCCCACTCAACCTCCCGGAAGCCCGCCATCAAAGCCGTCTCTATGGATCATACACCGCACCTCATTCGCGGGTAGCCTCCCGATCGGTATACGGATCTAGCAGCGGACAAGTACTGGGAGATAGCGCTAATAGTCCATCCGATCTGGAGGCGCCTGGGTTCCGGGGTCTTTATGGCGGACAAGAGAATACCGAAGATTCAACAGTGTTCTATGAGGCATCGATGTTCCAGGAGGAAGACCCGGTGGAAAGTGGATAAGATCGATGGGAAGAATGAAGAGGCTTTCTTTTTGAAAGAGCGAGGGGAGTTTACAAGTCCTAAAGGGCCAACTACCTGTCATAAGCCCGCGCAAGTTAACATAAGGTTTACTACACATGGTGCGATGGCATTACATGAAGGAGCAGCAGGTTAATTAAGTGTGCCATCATCAAATCTGTTTTAATCTCTAATGCAGGTGCTGCACGCATAGTCGTGGTTAGAGACTTGCTTTGCCGTATTTGCTAAAGGCTACAAAGGGAATGACGCAAACAGTTGGGACTGAAGACCCAGAGAAACCGGATGTGAAGAGCATCGCTGATGATGTCTTCTACTTTGTGATACTACACTTCCACTTCCACTTCCACTTCCACTTCCACTTCCATTTGGCTACCTGACCTTACCGTCTGGACCTAGCTACCTAAGGTAGTATCGCGGGTAATTGGTTTTTCCTTGATTCCAACATTCTAGTGGATGTACGACATCTGTTAGGACCGCGGGCTTGGCATTGGACGAGATGGAGATGGAGCCAAATCGCGATCAGCGTTAAGCGTCATTGTGCTATGTGGGCCATACGGACATAACCGGTGGGAGAATTCTGTTCCTTAACCGAGACTTTTGATGGGACTGATGGGACTGATGGGGAATTGTTTTGAACCAATGAAAACCGAGTTGCTGTGGGAACTTTTCGGCCCCAGATGCCAAGAGGCTAAGGCTTGGCCCCGGCGTGAAGCCATAGCAACCTTTGGCCAATCATATTTGCGATAAGCTCTCTTAGAAGACCCCTAGCCACTGCCTTACCGAATTGTTCTGCATCCCCGATAGTCCGATCCTTCTTTGGACATCAAAGTGGTCCAAGCACCCTTTAAGAATTTAAAAAAAAAAAAAAAAAAAAAAAAAATTGACGTACAACCCTAGGCATTGACCTGCAGCAACGGCTGCACCTCACCAATCGGGGCTCCACACCTACTATATGGAATGTACCTGTGTCGCACATTTCCCTGCCATTAGGTACTTCTGTGTCTCTCCGATGCTAAGCCAATGAGAAAACAGTCTGGTGCCGTTTCCCTTTCTTTCTGTTCTGTACCTTCTTTTTTACGCTTCCGCGGCCACACACACCCACACCCACACCCACACCCACACAATCCTCACACCCTCCCTCTCAGTCTCACACCCGGGTCTTGCAGCTTACAACTCCAGCTTCCAATAGGCACTAGGTTTGCTACATCGATGCTACATTGCTGCTACACTGCTACACTACTACGCTACTACGCTATGTATAGTAGTCCTGTGTACTATCCATGTACTTCCTAGAACCAATTCCCGTCCCAACTCTCTCTCGACCCGGTCTCCCATCATCTTTCACCTCTCTTCACTCTTAACCCATCCAGTCCATCTCTACCTTATTCCAGCTTGTACCAATAACATAAACGATCCTTGTTACTTGTCTCTCCCCGTCCCATGCGCATGCAAGTTGCTAACTATTACTACATACCACTTCCCTACCTTCGATTCCTTTTTTCTTCTCTTCCCTTTTCCTTATTTCTTACATGAATCTTCAATCACCCACCCATCCTCCTCCATCTTTCTTCTCTTTCTCTTTTCCATCTCATCTCCATCTCTAATACATCTCTCCCTCTCCCTCTCTCACTCTCACTCTCTCACTGCTATATTCCATCCATACCTACCTAGGCATCTTCATACCTACTACTTCTCATCTCGCACGGCCTCGCCTATCGAGATACCTCCATCCATCCATCTACCTACTTCCTCCTAGCCCTCCATCCCCATCGTGTCGACGGCCACCCACATACGGATTCCTCCAGGTTGCGCATCACTGGGCCGTATATCGTCTCTCAGAGCGTTACTCACTTCTCCCAGATCAATTGGTCTTGCTCCTCTCTCCAACCTAACCATCTCGGCCCTTCAGTAAATCCGTCCGCGTCCCTTTCGACACGCGACACGATCATCGCCCTGGAGCTGTCGAACTAAACCCAGAGATCTAACTTGTTTCTTTTGCGTATCTTACCTAACATCTAGTGCTAACAGAGCCCAATATGTCTTCTTTCGGACGTACCTCCTCTCCAGTTCTTACCATGTCACCAAGTGCCGCTCATCAAGGCGCGTTCGGCATGTCCTCCTTCTCGCATCACACTTCTCCTTTCAGCCGGGCCAAGGCGTTGGCTGCCTCGTCACCTTGGGCTCAGTCTTCGACGTCTTCAACAGCAGGCCGTAAGCGATCGAGAGACGAGGCTGGCGTTAATCTCGACGTCGAAGAGGCAAAGCTTGAGACCATCGAGCCCGTCAAAGAGCCAGAGGATGAATGGATATACGGCGAGGGTATGACGCTCATCAAGTCGCCGTCATCGTACGTGGCTGAAGCAGGTAATCAATCCGGTACCTGGGTCGAAGAAAAAGCGAATGCGGAGAATATCCGTAAGAATGAAGAAGCTCGCTTCCTCAACCAACAGTCACGACCATCTCTAAGGAGCAGCAAATCACAACGCTTAGATATGAACGCCATGTCTAGGAACGACCAGCAGATCAACCATTCCAACCCAGTTCGCGATGTCCATCCCACCGCAACCATGCCTGGTTTATCAGCAGATACTAACGGCCAGCCCATCATCGACAACTTCACACTTCATCTTGGCATCGGATGGAGCCGTCTTAGCGGCAGCGAGCACATCCAAGCTGCTGCTCGTGGGTGGGCGAAGTATATCGAAAACCATTTCCCCGTCACCAACGTCCGAATCCAGCTAGAAAGCAAAGGTCTTCAATCATATCTCGTTGAGGCGACGGAGGGTTTCTTCCTGTTCTCCGAAACTCTGCGACAGGGTCAGCTCATCAGCAAAGATCTGAACCAGGCCTTCGCCAATTTAAAAACGTCACCGCCAACTTTCGAAGGAGCCGAAGTCATGACGGCTGCAGAATCACCTAAGCCAGTCGATATCGCGGCGTTCCCACAAGTTGCAGCACCAACCCACGCTGACGTTGAAATGGACATGAGCTAAACTGCTGAACGGAGAAAGGTCACTGATTGCTTTTGATGTAGGACAATGCCGGCGTAGCTTGGCGAGAGGTAACTTTGGAATTTGACAGGTACGGACTGGGGTGCGTTCGAATTAATATTTGTTTTTATTAACGGGTTTAACGGCTTCCCTACACGAGTACGAGCCAGCTTTGAGATTTGGACCAAAAGATTGGCAGGGCGTAGAACATTCATCTAACAGCCCCTGTATGCATAGTTTGTACAATAGATTTCTACAAGGTTCAATTATTCGAAATGAACGTTATTTACGATATTCCAGCTCTTGATGTGAGGGGGGGGGTGTAGTTCTTATACTAGTGAATGTCTTGTGTGAAATGGTGCCTGAACACTTTGCGAAGGATATATACCTGGGTAACTAAGGTTGGGCAACAACGAGGTTGCATTTGTGGGCGGGATCTACATAGTATGGAATTCAAACCAATACCGGGCTTTAGAGCTGTGACTAGTCCATACACCAAATGATGGGAATATAAACTAGAAACCTTTTTTTCTTTTTTTTCTTTTTTTTCTCGAGTACTATTATTTACCTCATTTTTACAGCTGTGTTCAGTTCTCAACCCTTAGGTGTAATGGACTGTCTACAAGTTTCTTATTAGACTATAAACGCCGAAAGGTGTTCGTTGCCAACAAGAGGACCCCTATGAAGTCCGTCATCGGCCGTAAGCAAAAATGTCGAATATTAAATCTACCTAGGTATTATTAAGAGCTATTGAGATGGCGCAATCAGTTGATCTACTTGGAATGGTTTTGATTGGCGTTTATCTAAGATGTGTGTGGGTGCTTAGGACTGCCCACTCTCTTGCTGCATACGTGGTATAAGGTCATTATTATGTAGATCGAAAGGTATACCTTATAAGAGGTATATGTAATGAGTAACTACCTAGGTACCTCCTAAGGTTCCAATGTAGGCCCAAGCTGCTTACTTGATCATCGAAATATATTCTGTCGTCTTTGATTCCTAATATGTCTCTCTGTCACCTTTTCTTCCCCATTCTCGTTTCGTACGTCTAAATCATCAGCATAATAAGACAATTACCTCGAGCCACTTCGCACTTCATACTGGTGATATACTGATGTGATATACTGATAATATACTGGTAATATGTTCTTACCGAAGTTGCCAGATATAGCAAGGCGTACTTTATCCAAGCAGAGCCTAGTCTGACAGACAAGGGATTTAGATCCCATGGCTGCCATGGTTTCGAGGTCGTCGAGGTGACAAACAAACGACTGGCTCTAAATGGTCAAAGCTACTTGCACTGTCGCAGCTAACCAAAAATCTCCTATCGATAGGCCACTGACGGCTGCATCCCGGTTCATTCTTCACCCATCAGGGCAAGACGATAATCCAGAGCGGTGCACCTAACTCCCGATTCGAACCGCATTCGGGGGCGTCTGGGGCGTATGCATCGGTATCAGAGACAATGGAAATTCATGCCCGTGTCATGCAAAGCAAACCTCGACTGGGTGACACAATAAACAAGGACGCGGCAAAAGGGAGCGCGACGTCTGAACAAGCTTATATGCATATATGTCCGAGTTTTATCGTTTGTCTATATTAATCTACGACGCGACTTCGATTTCTTTTCTTAATATCTTCTAGAAACCCCTTTTCTTTCTTTCTTTTTTTTTTTAATAAAAAAAAAACTTACGGTCCGTTAATAAGAGGCCGCCTACTTTATTTCTCCAGACCGCTGTGTTGTTGCGCTGTGGCGAAATCGTGAGAAGCACGCACAACACATTGCGCACCCTTGCACAACCCGCACCAGGGCCCCTAACAACCTATCAATCAACAGCACTGATCAATTAAAGAACCCATCAGTTAATCGTCAATCTGAATCTGGCAATCCTTTGCCTGTGATGTTGTTAGGATAGTGGGCCCTTCGCATGTCGACCCGTGCTTTCATACCCCATTCAGCTGCCTCGAGCTGTGGACAATTTTGCAGCGACAGGATTGGCAAATTAATACTTTGTCGATACCTACTACCTACCTACCTACCTACCCTCGTCAGACTCTTATCTTTTTTGCCTATTATTTTTTATTTTATTTTATTCAAGATAGGTACGTAGGAGAGAGCTATCACTTTCAACACCAATTGAAGTTTAGCTGGCTTCTAGCCCTTAAGGGCCTATTTTAATGAGCCACAAAGGCTTTTGCGCCTTTCCCACCTAAATCGCAAGCAAGCGGATCTATCCATCCATGATATACATATCCATCGATCCATCAAGCGCCTAGCTTACCTACTAATTAAGCTATCTGTCAAATTACGGGAAAGGGACTCGCTTTGGAGTCTAATCCCAATCTGTGGTTGGATAGGAGAATAGTCGTAAACCCTCAAACCTAAGAGGATTGACTACGTCGAACCGATTCGAAATCCTAGCTACCTTCATTCCAGAAACGTGCAACTTCCAGTCTTCATGATCTCACAATCAGAACCTCCTCTCCCCCTCCGCGGCCCCTCTTCCGTTGTCTCGGCGCGCTCCGCCCCCCGCCCCCATGTGTCTTCTCGAAGTAAGCGGTACAACCGCTCTTACACCGGGGGGAGCTCCTACGTCCCGCAAAACGAATTCCCCGTGTTCAGCAATTCGGGCGATGTCGAAATCATTATAAAAGCAGGCGGGAAAGAGAACAGGTACCTCTTGCATAGGCATACTTTAACCAGATGCTCGGGGTTCTTCGAAGCAAGCACAAGCCAGGAATGGTCCAAAGCAAGTTTACTGCCGCCGGTAGACGCTTCGTCGAGAGAGCTCGCGAGGATCGGGGAGGATAGCGCCAGCAGCAGCGGAAACGAAGTCGCGCGATCTCGTATAAATTCGCCTGCGCCACGGAAACGATGGCGATATGAGCTGGACCCTGGGAACGGCAGAGATGATATACCAATGCTGATACAGAAGGAGGCTACTACTACTACCACCGATTCCGCGCCGTCGGGCTCCCTTTTTGGAGGTGGCAGCTCAGTTTCGAATACCAGTACCACGCGTAGATCAAGCCATTCGCATACGCATTCCACGAATTCGTTCTTCCGTTCGGTCGCAAACCTGTCCATGGTTCCGTCAAAGGCAGACCAAGATGCGCCTCTTTCGCAAGCCGACGCTGACCTGCTTCGGGATTATGATAACCTCTTTCGCATCTTTTATAACTACCCGCCGCTGCTAGATAGCATAAATATCGCCGACGCGTATGTACAGTGTAAATCACTCCTCACCTTAGCCGACCAGTACGACGCCTTGGCTGTTGTAGGCCCGCGAGTTGACCATCACCTATTGCAATTTCAAAGTAGGCTATGGAAGCAGATCGCCAAATATCCCATTAGCTATTTGCGCTTAGGGTACTTGAGCCGGAGCAAGGTTATCTTCCAGGAGGCCCTGATACATGTTGTCGGGCAATGGCCGGCTGGGGAACGGAGCATCAGGCAGTCATTTCCGGATATCGTTCTCGATATCATAGAAGATAAAGTCGACGAGCTAGAAGAGACGGTATCGAGGATCGAGAGCCGTCTCTTCCGCCTTAACCTCACCAATTCGCGCGGCGAGCGCATTACGCCGGGTACGTCATATCTCGATTGGCTTGCCGTGTCTTTCTTCCGCCAATGGCTTGCGGATAATACGTCTCCGGCGCCACTGGCTCCTCCAAGTACCCGAGGGCACTCTTCCCGCGATGGCGGACTATCTTCCCGCTCTACGGCTGTAATCGCTTCAGCGCCCATGGCGCCGAATCTCGCAAGCTTGGGTCGTACTTATCGCACCTTGGGCTCGGCGACGGGTGCTGGTTATCTCGGTCATGACGAGTGTAAGCGCTTTCTTAAGCTAACGCCCGAGCTGTACTCGCGTGATAACCTTAGGCGATTTGAGAAGCGCATCGACGAACTTAAGAGCGCCGCCCGCGAGATCGTCCGGCCGCTCATGGGGAGCGGGCTGGAGCTGGAGATGGAGCGCGGTGCCGTTACACCAAACGGTGGTGGTGTGAGCGGCAGTTCTAATGTGCCCATAGCCGCAAGCGGCATGACTAGTTACCTAACGTGCGTTCGGGTGATGGAAAGAGACCTGCCGTGGGCTATTGATGACTGAACTAATGCTGTCTTCTGCCTTTGTTGTGTCGGGATATACAACCAGAGACAACGAGAACTAAGACGGGATGAGCAATGCGGAAACAACGCAAGCAAATATGAGATGAAACGAAACGAAACGAAACGAACGAACTGAGATTAGAAGCAACTGGCCGGCCTGTTCGATCTTGGAACGACAGATATATAACTAGGTGGAGCCTGGGACACGATCTATGTTCTTCGAGGATATAAGTTGGTTCTAGCGGGGGCCTATGATGGTTTAGATTATCGCAATGTGTTGCTAATACCCAAGGGCCAGCTCCATATTGTTGGGGTTCGCTGTTTGCTATTTTTTTTACTGGGTCATATATGGTCGAGTCTTTATATTATGGAAATTCAACTGCAGGATACCCACTGATACCTATATCTATTTGTCTATTTTTCTATACCTACTTCTATATATCTTCCCACCGGGAATACGAAATAAATAAGAAATGTTGCGATACTATATCGATCATTTCCAGTGATATATGATTCACTTCTCGGGGCCGGATTCTGGCTTACTTGATAGTATGTATGCGCGCTGATTGGATTTTTACTGCATTCATTGATGTGTCTTCTTGTTTGTAGCGCCTGACAGTTTAATGCCTTAGGTACCTAATACCTGCTTGGACTCGGCTCCCCTGTTGATAGTTTGTCCATCACCATCTTTCAAGTTATCTGAATCTGCAAAATGTACGGGAGTGTTCCCCACAACATCACTTAGCTAACAATGATGCCTAGTTCAACACGAGATGGCTTCCCCGGCTCTAAGATTAGTTATCCTGGCCGGGATGCTTGGGAGAAGATCGCACTGAAAGCTTTGGTACTGGATCGTGTTATGGAAGGCCAACCGTTAGGATCGCAGAGCTTGATCAAGAGCGTATATCTAGGATGAATAATAGTAAGCCAGGCCCAACCATCGGTGCTTGAGTGTGGAAGACTGTAACGGCATCATACCCAAACTTTATGATTGATGCTACGGGAATGAGCAATTTTGTTGCTGAAGAGCAGGCTCTCCAGCAATACAAATCGATACATGCTCATCTACAAAGAATCATCTGCTCTAACCTGGAGGTTGTTGTTTGGCATAATGCGCATCTTATGGACACTTCGTTTTTTTCAACAGCATAACGCAGTCGCCGGCCCGACATTTATGGCTCAGACAACCACCCATCAACAGACAAATTATTGCTACATTTCCCGTCCATTTGGCTTTTAGAGTTCCTTGTCACCCTGAAACGGAAAACATTTACAATGCGCTGCTATTCTTCCCCAGCTTTCATTAAATCTAAGATGGAGAGGCGGGCACATCATTCACATCGTTCACATGTTAAGAAACGCCGATTACGCAAAAGCTGCCGTGACGGTTGAATACGGTCTGGATTGAGGCATTGAGCTCTCAGTCAGCAGAATTATGCATTGTTATTGTTGTTACATTGTATAATCTATTATGTGTATATCCAGACGCGGATGCGCTTTGTTATGCAAAGGACGCCGAGACCAACTACTCCCTACAGCTTTAAATGCAATTTCATTCTGATCCAGAAGCACCTATGTGGATAGTTCTTCATCCATGTAATCCGATGTCCCTTCTTTCTTAGTCCTCACCAGTTAAGTCGATACAGGAGATATCACTACGTCTCCATGCCGATGCTCCCCTACCGGTACTTCCGCGTGTGGTGTCGGATCTCATCTTTAAAATCAGGTCGTCGGCCTCGTCGGCTGCGACTTCAACTTCTCTAAAGAACCCAGGTTCGCTCTTATGCGGTAGATACACTTTGGTCATCCTTTTGGTTGAGCTAAAAGTATGGTCTAGTGTTGCTTGCTTGCTTTTCTCATTTCCTAGTAACTGTCTTTCCTCCTTTGACCCTGAGGCTCGAGTTGTTTGTTTTTCTAGTATCATAGGCGTAGTGGGGGACTTGTTTACCCTGGGGAGTTTGGGGAGTTTATCGACAACGGTATTAAGAGGTGGGAGATCAAACTCATCCTCCTCCTCATTTTCCGAGTCTGAGAGTGCCTGCACCTCTACTGTTGCGGCACATGCCCGTGCTCCACTCTTGCTTCCCGTAGGAGGCTGTTGCGGGCTTTGTGCCACAGGCAATGATTCCGTCCTAGCTAGCTTGCGACGGGGCTTCTCACTCGATATTGGTGGTGGACTTAGAACTCTCCTTACCGCACTGGTATGTTCTGATGCTTCTCCGCTTTCCCAGGCCGTCTTTGTTGTTTTCGTCGGCGTGGCAGAACGCCGCTTCCGAGAATCAACGCTTGGTGTTGAAAAAAGAGACGCGGGGGGACTATTTCTAGTAACGCGACTGTCTGGAGCTTGTGTCATGGAATCATGGCACGGAGGAGGCGACGGGGGGGAACTAGAGAGTATGATAATGGCCTCGGAAGCTTTTGTAAGCTTGGACTTGGCAACCCTGGGATTGGCGTGTGAGCTGGCAATCGTCCAGGGGTTGGCGCTCGCGTCTGGCTTAGATACTGAGGATGCATTTCTGGTTGTGGGCTTGGACTTCGGCTGCTTACTGGATTTTGTAGGTTGTGCTCTTTGGGATACTCGACTGACTGGAGTAAGCGGAGCTAAACTCCGTGAGGGTGACCCTGAAGCATTAAGCGGACTTCCAACATGAATAGGTAACAAAGGTGTGGGAGATGCTGGTCTCTCGCCTTTACTGGCTCCTGTCTTTCTTGGGATATTCTTGGTGACTTTGACGAACTTGTCTAACGCTCCGGATGTTGTATCCGCAGGTTTGTTCTTTTGCTTTGTAGCCTTGGCCTTTTGACGAGGTGCTAATTTTGTACGTTGTGCTTCTTCCCAATCCTCAACTATGATAGGTATTCCAAGTTTTGCTATAGTTTCTGGTAACCATACTAGATCTGGCTCGGTTGGATCGAATGGCTTCTTACTGCTTTTTCCAACTGCTCCGATTCCCTCTTCTTCTGCCGCGGCCTCAAACTCGTCGTCGCTATTGAGTGCTAGACCATCTCGCCCATAGTCGATAACCTCATCCGGCTCCTCTTGGAAATCATAACCGACGATCTTTGTTGGTATAAAAGATATGCGTAATTCAGGGGTGCTATCCGTGCTGAAGTGAGCACGTCTGCTTGTGATCGATCTTACTAATTCCGACTCCTGTTTTTCTTGGGCTTTGATGGATTCTGACTCTTTACCCCTGTCGGTGCTTCGTGTTATTAGTTTTCGCACCAGCAAGCCCGGTGCTAAAACCCTAATAAATTTGATGGCCCCTATTCGGTAACTCCAGTCGAACGTTTCTCTGACGAATTCTCGTAATCCCTGGACGTCAACTGGTTGATCCCATTGCAGTTGCCTTAATCTATCGAGAGTCGAAGCCGGTGATACCACCGGATGAGTATAATACCTAAGAACTTCCATATTGGGAAAGTCCTCAGGTATTGATAAAGCTTTATGCCTCGTCTTGAAAAAGCCGCTCTCGTTGTACCGTAACTCGTAAGTAAACCGTTCTTTCCAGCTGGCTAACTCCGATGTATCCGACTTTTTCAGTCTACATAGAGCTTGGCCAAACCCTGCTCTGGCAGCTTCGCAGGCTAATTTGACGCCAGCCCCGGGAATGCCTTCAGGGAGATAATCACCACCGCTCACGAGCGCAACTAGAACCATACCCTCCCGGTCTAGGCCGGCGCCGCTTTCTAACAATCCTTGGGTGTCGTACATGGAAACGTGAGTGGGAGTTTTGCTTCCCCTGGTACTTTCGGACGACCAATTTCTTAGCGTCCGCGTACACCCGAACATAATGGTGTCGACATCTTCGCTGAGTACGGCATCGACGATACCGGTTTGCTGTAATAGCGCACACTCGGCTTCCGCTTCTCCAGGAGCATCATGGATTTGGAAACCGAATAATCTAATCATTCGCTTGGCCATTGACGTAGCAACTCCATCCCCACGGCCAGAGCGTTTATTTCGCTTGAAAACCGGCTTTCTAGGGCCATCGAAAACGAAAATGGGCTGTATAGATAAGCTAAGCAAACGAAGCAGCCGATAGAAAAGCGTTCGGATAGCCGGATTAGAACCGCCTGATATTATTAGCATATGAACATCATCGTAGATAACTATTTTTTTTTTTTTAAGAAAAAAAGAAAAACATAAACAAAAACAAAAAGAAACTAAATTATCGTTAAAAATAATTGTACCTCGGGCAGCTTGGGTTTGAAACTGCCATATGGCAATATCTATGGCTATGCGTAAGGGTCGGCCAGTCTCTTCGAGCTTCTCAACGGCAAGTTTGGTAAGCGATATTCGCTTGCCGGTACCGATTTCTTTATATATCCTATTTTACTTCGATGTCAATACAATGCTCGTCAATAATGATGACAACGTCTCAGAACCAACCCTTTAATCCCCATCGCGAATTGCTACCGTCCGTACCAATATCTTGAATTATGCAGCCATGGGTTGAAATGTTATATCGTCGGGAAGCTGTTTAAAAGTTATAAGCATATTACGGGAAAAGGGATGCGAGTAACAAAGAGGTATGAGACAAGGTTGTAGCCTGCCTAAAAAGTGGAATCGTTTATTTAGCAATTAGGTATTTTGTACTTGGTGATGCAATCAATTACCACGTGCATGTACCTAACTAGATACCTGATTAGGTACGTTTTCACGCATTCACTGACCAGATTGAACTTTGAAGCATTCAACTGAACTTAAATATTGACTTTAACGCCGTTGGTATCCACTGGCAACGACGCACGTGCAGGGATGTAAAGCGTGTTTAAAAATGGAACTAGACAAAATGGGTCTAGAGCTAGCGTCATCGATATATGAATATGGGGTAAGTAGGTACATAATGCTTATCGGATTACCTGGTAACGAGTACCTAACCTTACCTAAGTAACCTAATTTGATAAACTCGGATAAGGCAATTACAGCTCTGCATCTGCCAAAACTTCAAGACAAACGTGCAGGCAAACGTGCAGGCAAACCTACATAACCTACCTAGGTGCCTAACGCTGGTAAATTCTTGAACATGTACAAAGAGTAAACTCATATCCAATGCAGTAATGTCGTCAAGCGGAGGCGCAAGTCTCCCACATAGGACTGTGTCCAGCATACGTGCTGGTGATCGCCCATCAGCAGCCCAAGCACTTCCACCAACGCCTCACACCCCTCCTCGAGCATCAGTTGTTCCCTCCGCATTCGGGTCTCCTTCTACCTTACGTGCCGACGACGAGACTATTGTTATTGAATTAGGCTCTCGGAAATTACGTATCGGCTTTGGGGGTGACGCCGCCCCGAAAAGAATAGCGACGTTTGGTCCGGAACAACAGAGACGTGCTGGAGATTTCAGAGCTTGGGAAGCTGGTTATCAGGATAACTGGCGTAAGAGAGCTGCTGGGAAGCCTTGGGGATCGGATTATGAGCTATGGCAGTTGGATCTGAGGGGACAGGACCTGGGTCTTGTTGGGGATAAGCTCGAGCGAGAGTTGAGGGAGGCTTTTACCAAGTAGGTTAACTCCGTTCAATGCTTTTTCCATTTAGCTGCACACGTTTAAACTAACACATTCTCTTCCAGATACCTCCTAATCGATTCCCGTCCGAGGAGAATAAGCCTAGTCCTACCACCGACGCTACCTATACCCTTAATCTCTTCAACCTTCGATACTATCTTTACTCGCTTCCAGGTCCCTTCCATATCGCTTCTTTCCTCGCCTGTTATGTCTGCCATGTCCGCAGGCACTCGATCAGCTCTGGTAGTAGACCTCGGCTGGCATGAGACAACGATCACCGCTATTTACGAGTTCAGAGAAGTGTACACCTGGAGAACTATTAGAGCCGGCAAGCTCTTGGTGGAAGAGGCGTACGAATTTTTAAACAATGCTATACAAGGGCGACCGGCTACAACACGCACCGAACGAACGGAGAACAGATTAGGGGATAGGTCTGTGAGCTTTGAGGAATGCGAGGATTTCGCGACTCGGATGCTATGGTGTAAAAGGCCGGCGAAAGTATTATCGCAGGACAATACTCAGGGCCTCCCAACTCTTCACGAACAAGATGAATCCGAAACGGTGGCGCCGGCAGACGACCGCGTGCCTATCTCTATAGAAGTCAATTCTTGCAAGCCCCCGAAGACGGTGGAAATTCCGTTTGCAGAGCTAGCCGAACCTTGCGAGTCGGTCTTCTTTGAACCGAACTTGTCGCCATCTTGCTTCGATGACCACGAGCTTCCCGTACCTCTATTAGCTTACCGGGCTCTATTACAGCTGCCGCTAGATGTCCGTGCAGTTTGCATGTCACGTATCATCTTCACGGGTGGCTGTTCCAACATCATCGGGCTTAAAGGACGCATTTTCGATGAAGTGTCTCTCTTGGCTAAAGAGCGAGGTTGGGACCCGGTACGAGGAAAGGCGGTTGATCAATATAAAGCGAACCCGAATCTGCGACGAAGCAGCAGCAGGCAATCCAGTGAAAGCCCAATTCCTGTGATAATTCATACCGAAAGTAGTAGTAGCAATACGGAAGTGGCGGAGGCAGCACCACACGTCAATCCGGCATATGCGCCTCCGGAGGTTGATCAAGTGGAGGAGGTTATCAAAAAGGAGAAGAACTACAAGCCACCAGTGCAGGGCACGCTTCGTGTAATAGACTCGCTGGGTGCTTGGTGCGGAGCAAGCTTAGCAGCGCAGCTCAAGGTACCGGCCCTGGCCACAGTCGAGCGTGAACATTGGCTTCAGCAAGGTCTTAATGGAGCATGTCGACCTAACGAAGTAGACGTCAAGGCGCAGCAAAGGCAGAGCATGGGTGCTGGAGGGTTGGTTAGAAGTCAAGCCTCACAGGCTACAGGCGGCTGGACGTTGGGAATATGGGGAGCGATCTGAACCAAATTCAACGCAACGTCGTGTTTTCCAGGACAATAGGTGATAGCATAGCGTACGGTTACGAAGCGAACTGAGGCGAGATTTGGTTTTTGAAGATACCCTGGAACATATACCTAACTTTAAGCATCGGAACTTCGAGGACAGCTATCTTAATATGAGAAAGCTTAGTTCATTTATTTCCAAGTTCCAGTGCAACTACCTAGATACTTGGCGGGTTTTCTACGTATGACATGTCCCAGCGTATTATATAAGTGCCTAACCTATCTACATATACCTAAGGTTCTCATGGGTATATAGATTCAGTAAAAAGTCGTATGTACGGAAGATGTATTATATAAGACTGTTCCCGCTATTCCCGGTCCCCGGCTTTACGGCAGATGCATTCCACAGATGATTCGGTACCTTATCCACGGATACCGCGGCGGAGTAAAGGATGTGGAGAAACAGGAGCTACCCCCCTGTAAAATGCGGGGGAGTTACATAAAAATAAAAGCTACTCCAAAAAAAAAAAGATTCGCGAATCGAATGCCACTTTTTAAAACTCCCCCCGTTCAACATTTCGCAGTCTATACGAAAAAAAAAAAGAAAAAAAAATATTGCTCAATGCAAGCATATCTCTATCGTTTAGCTATATAGCTACGTCGCAATGATCAAGGCGTTAAGACCGCCTTTCGTATGCCCGCAATGCCGCCTGGTTGGGTCCCAGAACAGACAGCGTCTCCCGCGAGGCGCTGCGACGGCACGCCTATTTTCTAACTCTTCCTTAACATATAATTCCAGCACGAATCCTAATAGTAAAAATTCTCGCTCTGACGATATACCCGTATCATCCCGACCTCCAACAGCGCCTAAGGCTAATATCGATATCAAACATATTCGGCTGAATCCAGCCTTGTACGAACAGACGTGTCTTGAGAGGAATTACAAGGCCCAGAGCACGTACCCCTCTCGCATTATTGAGCTCTTCGAGCAATGGCAAGCTCGGCAAAGGGACGGCCGCAGTTTGCGCGAGCGCAGCAACGCCTTGCGTCGGCAAATTGCCAACCCTGCTAGCATACAGCAGGAGGACGACGAGACGGAGTCTGGATCGGGAAAGGCGGCGGGGGAGGAGGTGTCGAGGGAGCAGCTTATCGAGGAGGCACGCGTAATCAAGGACAAGCTATCGTCCATCGAAGAAGACGAAGCTCGTCTCGAGGCGCAGATGGCTGAACTCGCCCTCGCTATCCCTAATATAACCAGCGCCGAAACGCCCCGCGGCGACGAGCCCCGCGTTCTTAGTTATATCAACGAGCAGCCGGAGCCAGCATCCTCCTCGTCGGATCGCGTATGGAGATCACATGTACATATCGGATCCGAACTGGGTCTGCTCGATTTCGCCGGCGCCGCAACGACTTCTGGCTGGGGGTGGTACTACCTGATAGACGAGGGCGCGCAGCTCGAGCAAGCACTAATCAGCTACGCCCTCGCCGTCGTGACCAAGCAAGGCTCCGGCTGGCGGCAGGTCTCCCCGCCGAGCATCGTATACAGCCACATGGCCGCGGCCTGCGGGTTCCAGCCGCGCGACCAGAACGGCGAGCAGCAGATATACACCCTGGCGCAGTCCGCGTCCGACGCCCAGCGCGGCAAGCCCGAGCTCTGTCTTGCGGGCACCGCGGAGATCCCGCTCGCGGGCATGAAGGCCGACACGATCATCGAAGAAGCCGACCTGCCTACCAAATACGTCGGCGTGTCGCGGTGCTACCGCGCGGAGGCGGGGGCCCGCGGCGTGGATACCAAGGGGTTGTACCGGGTGCACGAGTTCACCAAGGTGGAGATGTTCGCGTGGACGCCGCCCGACGCGGACGCCACCGCCGAGGTGTTCGACGAGATGCTCGACCTGCAGACGGAGATCCTCCAGGGCCTCGGCCTGCCGTGCCGCGTGCTCGAGATGCCGTCGACCGACCTCGGCGCGTCGGCCACCCGCAAGTGCGACATCGAGGCCTTCTTCCCGAGTCGTCGCGGCCCGGACCGGGACGGCTGGGGCGAGGTCACGAGCGCCAGCATATGTACCGACTACCAGGCGCGCCGGCTCGCTACGCGACTGCGCGGTTCTGCGGCTGCTGGTGGCAAGCTGGCGTATCCCTGGACCGTCAACGGCACTGCGCTTGCCGTTCCCCGCGTCCTAGCCGCGATATTGGAGAACGGTTGGGACGAGGGCGAGATGACGGTTGATATCCCCGAGTGCCTCCGGCCGTGGATGAACGGCAAGGATAAGATTGGGTTGAAGCATCGCCGCAATTGAAAGGGGCTATGGAAGTAAATGTCTATTCGTGCTTCCTGGAGTGGACTAGACGAAGCTTATAAACTTCGTGGACAGCCCTACTTGGATGTTAAATGGGTGAGCGGACTACGCTTTTTGTATTATTATCATTATTAACTTACGTACATACCTACATGCATCTACCAATTGTCCTCGGGCCACGATTGGATTTGCACCTAATAGGACACAAGTGCGGCGTGGACATTATTACCTTGTATGCATATCTCGACTTATATCTCTTATAGGAGGTACAACAAAAGAAAAAAAAGAAGAGTATCATTACCTAGGTACTTATTAGATGTAGTTCACGTGTTAATGCCATATTATGTCTCAATTGTTCCTGATCATTATCATGAATATGTTTGCACTAAGCAACGGTGGTACTTGGTATATTGCAATACGCAACTGCCACTACTTCCACTAGTTTACCTCTCATGGTTACCAGTGTCAACTTCCCCAGGTAACAAGAAGCCATTACCAAGTAACAGATAGAGCAGGTAACTTAAGTAATTAAGAAAACTTTACTTTTAATTTACTTATATCACCTTTTTTACGGAGTAAAGTTTTTGCTTTTAAATTTAAATTAAAGGGGGGAAAGTTTAAAATTTAAATATATAAATTAATTTATAATAAAATTAATAAAATAAAAAATTAATTAATTAAATTAATAATTATAATAAAAAGTAAAAAATATATTTAATAAAATTAATAAATTTAAATATAAGTTAATATATAATTTAATTAATAAATAATAAATATAAATTAAAATTAATTAAATAAAAAGTTTAATTAATAAATGTATTTTTATAATTATATTTTAAAATTATAATAAAATATAAATTTAAATAAATTAATTAAAAAATATAATAATAAAGTTAAAAAGTTTTATTAAAGGAAAAAGTAATTTATAATAAAAATAAAATGGTTAATATAATAATAATTTATTAATTAAAAAAAATATATATATTTTATTAAAAATTTTAAATATATATTTTAATAAATAAATTAATAAATTAAAATATAATTTTAAATTTATATTATTTTAATATAATAATATAATTTTATATAATTATAAATAATATAATTTTTTTTAATTTTAATATATATATAAATTTATATATATATATATTTAATGTAATTAATTAATTAATTATAAAAATAATTAAAAATATAAATTTATATATATATATTTAATATAATTAATTAATTAA
>MU284209.1:0-75390 GCA_022478815.1 Daldinia bambusicola
ACCAATAAGAAGCTATTCTAACCCTTGTTACATGCTTGAAAAGGAAAACAAATAATGACATCTTATGAAATTTTATGAATGTTAGAAAATACCTCTAAACACGTAAGAATTACATGTATTCGGAAGTACTTCGGATTGAATCCCTAATCTTGCCCGTTTCCTTAATTAAAGCGCAGCACCCCTTTGGGGTGCGCCGTCGAGTTTACGTAGACAGCACTAGTAATTATTCTACATAGTAGGTTAAGCACCTAGTGTAATAAGCAGCATGAACATGCCTATTACCTTATGTAATAGACAAAATTACGTACCATAAGTAAATACCTAGAGGTACTTCACGATGCTACGTAGGTTAGGTACCTGGCGTGCACCTCTTATCTAGAGCTGTTCTAATTGGCTTAGATTTACAGAGCTAACTATAAGGCTGTATATTTTTGGCAGTAGCATTTCAACAAAGAAGCTCCAGCAGCCTCGCCTTCTAACCCTCTCCATAACCAATTATTTCTTGTTATTTCCACATTCCAATTCCGAAAGTCATTAAAGTCTGTTAGAAATCTAACCTTTTGGTGACGCTACGTTAGAAATCATCATACTATTTGCGGGATTGGGGTTATGGTGTCTTTTAACCTTCCCCTTAACAATGCTCTCTTAAGGTGTCGTAGGAAACTTCCAGCTACGCGTCTGCCTACATTTAGAGCTTAGATCTCCCTCCCTCCTCTTTTTCCCTTTCTTTCTTAACCCTCGTAATAATACAATCGTACTTGACGAATATCACGGATTTCCTGCTCAGCTTCTGCCAACTTTTTCGAAATCCGAGTCATACGAGCACGAACTTATTAAATCTAAAGCGCGATTAGACCATGGCCGATTCTGATGGTGAATACCAAGCCGATGATGCCTCCGATGACGAGTTCGGTGACCACCAGGTAACATCTGGCACGCGAAACGATGCGCGACCACGGAATCGCACCGAAAAGGGCAAGAAGGCTGTTCGGAAGAGTGCCAAAGCGGCCTGGGAAGATATCCAACGATCATGGGATACAGTCGTCGAAGATGCCGACGGCACGCTCGCAGGAGCTATCGAGGGCCGCGCCGAGGCCGAGAAGCGTGCGCGACTACTAAAGGATACGACGCCTTTACAACGCGGTATCATACGACACCTTGTCCTAGTTATCGATATGTCCTTCGCCATGCTCGAGAAGGATTTATTACCGAGCAGATACGAGTTGACCATGGCCTATGCCTCCCAATTCGTTAGAGAATACTTCGAGCAGAACCCCATATCTCAGTTGGCGATTATAGGCATGCGAGACGGCGTCGCGGTCAGAATAAGCGACATGAGCGGGAACCCAGCAGACCACCTGGAGAAGTTGCAGGGCTGGGTCAAGCAAGACCCTCAGGGAAACCCAAGTCTACAGAATGCCTTGGAGATGTGCAGGGGTGCACTATTGTGGGTTTCTACAGCTTAACCGGAAAGGATGAAGGAAGCGGAATGACTGACGATTTTTTTGGGTATAGCCACACACCGTCGCATGGAACAAGAGAGGTCGTGATAGTCTACGGCGCCTTGATGTCTAGCGATCCGGGAGACATACATGAGACGATCAATGCTTTAGTCACCGACAAGATACGCGTATCTATCGTCGGCCTCGCCGCACAAGTAGCTATCTGCGACGAGCTCTGTTCGAAGACGAATGGAGGAGATAACTCCAGCTATAGTATAGCTTTACACGAGGAGCATTTCAGAGACTTGCTAATAGCCATCACGACACCCCCTGTTACGCGGACCCAGGAGCAGAGTAATGCTAGCTTACTCATGATGGGTTTCCCCTCGAGAACTCTAGCGGCCGGCGGTAGTATCCATTACTGCGCGTGCCACAACCGACCGACGCGCGAGGGCTACGGCTGTACGCGCTGCGGATCCCGCGTCTGCAGATTACCAGCGGAGTGCCCTGGTTGCGGACTAACGCTCATCTTATCCACACATTTAGCTCGATCATACCACCACCTATTCCCCCTGCGCAACTGGGTCGAGGTACCGTGGGCGGAAGCCAAGCGCTCCAAAGCCTGCTACGCGTGTCTGGCGCCGTTCCCCGAACCCCCCGACCCTAAAAAGGGCAAAGGAAAGATCACGATCAAGGGCAAGGAGAAGACCGGCGCGGCCCCGATACTCCCGCCCCTCAAAGGCCTCAGCGAGTCCAGCAGGTACGCGTGCGAGGTCTGCAGGAATCACTTCTGCATCGACTGCGACCTCTTCGCCCACGAGGTCCTGCATAACTGCCCCGGGTGCCAGAGCGATACTAGAGACGCTCAAACCGCCGCCGGCAGCAGTAACAGCGCGAATGGGGAAGCGCTAGGGAATACCGCGATGGAGATAGATTCTTAGATCCTTGGATGACTCGGAAGAAAGAGAAGAAAGGAAAAGAAAAAGAAAAAGTTGGCGTAGTGCGAAATAGATGATGATAAGTATATCAGACCAGGTTTTTCACGGGATTATTGGCGTAAAGTTTTGTTGTCGTTTTGCTTAGAGGTTGGGGTTCTTTTTTTTTTTTTTTTTTTTTTTCTTTCAACTTTTCGATGATTCCGAATGATTGAATGCCCGCCCTTTTTATTTATCTTCCGGCACGATATAAACATGAACAGAAGCATAACCGACCGGACCCAACCGAACCGAATTTACTACTACTACTACTACTACTACTACTACTACTACTACTACTACTACTACTACTACTACTACTACTACTACTACTACTACTACTACTACTACTACTGTTGCATGGGAAAGGGGGGCGGGCGTTTAAGGGGACGCATATTATAACCAGCAGCAACTACTACTGCTGCTGCTGTTACTTACCTTAGTTGTACTTATTACTACTGGATAAGTACCAAGGTTATGGGGTTCACGCCGGACTTGCTTGGGGATGAGGCTGTTGATTCGTATAGAAAGGGGCGCTATATACGCTACCGGTAACTAGTTCGGGATGGGGAGCGAAGTATAGAGACGGCATCTGAATGAACGGCAGAAACCCAGGTAGCTAGAGGTACCTACCTAGGTAGCTATAACTTATTCCATTTACAAATGGGTTTTATACCAGGCTGTCTACCTCCTAATACATACCTTACGTAGTAAAGTGCGGTCCTCCCATAACGACCCTGTCCTTATACATGTGTTCACGATGTAATGTGCAGTTAAATCAATGAATCAGTCTTTGCTGTGCTGCCATGCCGTAGTCTCGTTAATTCAAGTACCTAACCTATGTATCCTAGGTAATTAAGTATATCGTACATTTATATATATTCCCCCTTCCATCATATCAAGACGAAGGAGGATTATTCCCACCATCCGCCTACCATCTTTCCATCCTGGATTTACAAGTTCCCCCTCTGCGCCTGCTCCCGCTCGATAGCCTCGAACAGGCTCTTGAAGTTGCCGGCGCCGAAGCCGTCGAAGTCGCGGCGCTGGATGATCTCGACGAAGACGGTGGGGCGGTCCATGAGCGGCTTGGTGAAGAGCTGCAGGAGGTACCCGCCCTCGTCGTAGTCGATGAGGATGTTCAGCCGCTGCAGGGTCTCGAACTCCTCCTGGAGCTCCCAGGCCCTCTTCTCGGCGCGCAGGCGCTCGCGCATCGTCTCGTAGTACGTGTCGGGGACGGCGATGAACTCGACGCCGCGGGCGCGCATGGCGGAGACGGCGGAGACGATGTCCGGCGTCAGCAGGGCGACGTGCTGGACGCCGGGGCCCGAGTTGAACACGACGAACTCCTCGATCTGGGACTTCTTCTTGCCGGGCGCGGGCTCGTTGATGGGCATCTTGACGAGGTCGTTGGCGCTGCTCATCACGATGCTGCGCAGCGCGCTGAACTCCGTGCATATCTGGCTGTCGTCCACGGACCAGAACCGGTGGAACGACAGGCACCGCTCGTAGAAGTCGCACGCCGCCGCCATGTCGTCCCACGACTGGTTGCCGACGCAGTGGTCGATGCGCGCGAGGTTGACGCGCGGGAGGGATGTGCTAGAGGGCGGCGACGAGCGCGCCTGGAAACCCGGGAGGAAGGGCCCCTTGTAGTTCCCCCGCGAGATCAAGGTATGTGTTGTGTCACCGTAGGTCCGGATCACGGCTGTTAGCACGTCGCCGTGCTGCTTGTCAAGTTGCAGCGTGGGGGGTTGGACGGAGACGGCGCCTTGGGATATGGCGTGGTTATATACACCTTCTACACTATCAACCTCGAAGGCAACATCACGTACAGCGTCGCCATGTCTTTCGAGGTGGTCGTGCATCTCCTTAAGTTGCTTACGCTCATCTTCGGTGATGGGTTCATCTTTAGGTAGGTAGGCGTACGAGCGGACCGGCGACGTGAACACAAAGCGGATATCACCGCAGGCCACGACGTGTGATGTGAAGTACCGGCTGCCCGTTTCCAAGCCGCGGTACGCAACCGTCTCAAAACCAAAAAGCGTAGTGTAGTACGAGGCGGCCTGCTTCGCATTACCTACCCACCAGGTGACATGATCGTAGCCCTGGAAGTTAGGTACGCCGGCCTGCACGGCATACCCGTCTGCGTGCGGGGAGTACCTAGGAGGAGATGCAGAGATCGCGGAAGGGGCCATATTTGTAGGCAGGTATGACTTAATATATAGAATTGGCTGGATTATACTCTCCAGATATTACTTAAGGAGGTAATAGTAGTAGATATAGGTAGTAAGTACCTAAGGTATATGTACTTAGGGAAGAGAGTACAGAGATGAACTATGAAGATGCTGAGGTATGTAATGTGATACTGAATACAACATTTGGACAGAGGAAACGTTAAGGGATAGAAATACGCATATGAGATGCCTTCAATATCATCTTACCTAATGCAAGTCGTCTATCCGACCCGATCTATTGCCTCGACAGTATAACGGTTAAAGGGGGATAGGCCAGGAACTCTAGGCCGGGACGAATTCCGCACCCCTTTCCCTTTCCTGTGCTCCTTATTCTTGCGTAAGCCTTTGCTAGGGATACATGCCGACTCTCGCGTCAACGGCAAGGAGCGTCCCGGGCAACCATTATGGGGAAGGGTTGTTGGACGGACATTTAGGAAAGCTTGCTGACCGATCCGTTCGACGTGATAGGGTCGTGGAGCCTCTCAACCCAAATTTGGCGGCTGCGGAAAACAAAGACGTCAGACTGCCGAAGCTAGCCGCTCCCCGTAGCCCGTCGTCCCCAGACCACATGCACATAACCACATGTACATATCCCGACGCCACCCATTATCTAAACGTCCAATAACACTAAATGGGTTGGTGCGGCTAGAAGGGGAAGAAAGGTTGTCCTTATCATGCTGACCTTAGGTAGCTGCAGGTGAAAAGGTTCGCGGAAATGTAGCAGTAAATCTTCGGCATTGCATTTAGGGGCCGAGGTGGAGAAACGAGGATGCTTGGATGCATAACAGCGGAATACAGAGCTAAAGCTCAAGTGCTGCCGGCCTATCATCGAGTAAGCCGGGCCGTCCTGCAGGGAATATTTGTTGTATTCCCATTCCATTTATTCAAGATCATTTAGTTGATATTTCTCGATTTACTGTTTGACCGACCTTATCATAGCCACCATATTCCTGCAACGTAATCCGTTCCGAAGCACTTTAATACCCATTCGTTGTCATAATAGTCTAGCTCGGCTTAGAAACACTTGGTATGGCGGCAAGCTCCCTTAGTCGACGAGACTTCAATGTTCTCGAGAAAATCAGAGATCCGGAGTCGAATCCAACGACAGCCGTCCTCATAGATGCAACTTTACCCAAGGATCCGAATATAACGGACACGTCTGTATATGACCGTGTCTCCCAGAGAGAGCGCGATATTGTATTGGCTATGCAACAGTTAGAGATGCAACTCGCCGGTTTGCAGCCAGCGTTAAAAACGGAGCCAATACAGGAATATCGACAATGCTTGTCTAAGCTCGGAGAACTTATAACGGAGTACCCCAAATACGCTAGCGCTCGAAATAACCGAGCGCAGGTTTTTAGAAGGTTGTACGGAGATACGCTGCTCCTATCTGGTAAACAGGACTCGAGAGGGTTGTTGGGTGACGTCGATGAGCTTGAGAGATCTCAAGCGGCTGGACTAGCTCTCTCTGATCTGGATCAAGCCATTGCCTTACTAACACCTAAGAGCCTCTTCGCAGCAGTCTCGCCACAGGCTGGGAAGACATTGTCACTTGCGCATACCCAACGGGCAGCAATTTACCACATGACCTTCAAATCCCTTCAAGCTAGAAGCCAAATTCGGATAGTCGGGAGAAAAGAAGAGGCGTGGACAAAGAACGACTTCGAAGAGGCGGCATCGAGAGATTTTGCCTTGGGAGGAAGATACGGGAACGACATTGCGAAAGGCTTGGCTGTGAGTACTAATCCTACCGCTAAGCTTTGCGGTCAGATGGTGAGGGAAGCTATGAGGAAAGAATATGGTCCTGCGTATGATGCTTCGTGATGGATCCGTTCGGCTACATCTTAACAGGTCGTATATAACTCCATTAGAGTATGGACACTACCTGGGTAGTTATCGAAAAAGCCGGTCTAACTGGAACCATTAATAATTCGATTCGACGGCGAACTTCTAGCTGTCCACCGTATCCCAACGCACCAACTTCCTATCCCTCGTTGCTCGTGACTTTATGTACCCGAGTCAATAGACTCATCGAGGCTAAGTATGTTATACAGGAAACTGCTCATGACATACATAGTACTCGATCCTGACTGGTTGGGGTAATAGTGATTAAAAGGCCCCTAGGGCTAAAGCTTAGAAAGTATATAGAACGACTCATCACTCAAATAGCGATGAACAAACACATACACACGTTGAATAAGACGAATCGAATACCTAATTACTGTCCGAAGTGCAAGTCTCTACCTGTAAGGCGTGAGAGACGTGGTGGTCCTTTGGTTGATATAGGTCTTATTGTTTCGACTTGCTGAATAGATTACTGACTCGTCTAAAGAAGAATTAGTTGTATGTTAGAATAATACACTTGAATTTTTTAATGTGCTATATGAGATATATACCTCTTCCCAGCTTCGATCGTCTGTTGTGTCGATCTACCCTTTTCTTTCCCTTCACGGTTGATTCTTGTAGCTGCTGCTCCGAGCCCTATCACAAGTGCAAAGATAGGGTCTCCTACACGGGAGATGATGTATGTCGGAGGGGCCATTTTGAATTTATTGGAAATTGTATGGTATTGTTATGTATAGGAGGTAGGGGAGGTAGGGGAGGTAGGTGAGGTAAGTATCAACTCTTGGTATTTTTAAAGATGGACCTTGAGGCTTTCCCTCTCTTCCTCCCCCACTTTAACTTTTTCTTGTTAAACATCTTCCTACCTAAGGTATTAGGTACTATGTAGATGAGTACTATGCGCTCAAAAGCTCGGACCACGTTCCGCTGCCCAAAGGAGTCCCCACCGCACACAATCAGGCCAATCAACTAATGAACCCTTCCTTCGCTTAATTTTCTCAGGCACATTTTGGATTTTCTTAGCCCATCGCAAACCACCTTTACTATCGAATTCATTCTCAATCGACCAGTTCGCCAACCCACCGACAACACCTCGACTTCCCTTTCGACAAACGACGACAGCGGAGCCGACAAGATGAAGTTCCTCAAGGTTGGCCGAGTAGCCATCATCACCCGTGGCCGATACGCCGGTAAGAAGGTACGTAACTAAGAGGATGAAAAAAAAAAAGATTTCTTTTTCTTTTTCGTTTTGAAGATTTTGAAGAATTGTTGGATTCTGGGGAAAAGATGGATTGGATTTTGCACGACTACGATAATCGACGAGTCCACGTCAAAATTATTATTTTCACAAGCGCCTGAGCAATTCACCATGATTCATTTTACACCCTATCGAGTTATATGATATGATATATACGTTTAGCACTAGCAGAAGGGAATTGGGGAACATTATTCTAACGGAAATCCACTCTTCCAGGTCGTCATCATCCAGCCCGTCGACAGCGGCAACAAGGCACACCCCTACGGCCACGCCCTGGTCGCGGGCATCGAGCGCTATCCCTCCAAGATCACCCGACGCATGTCCAAGCCGCGACAGGAGAAGCGAAACAAGATCAAGCCTTTCATCAAGGCCATCAACTACAACCACCTGATGCCCACACGATACACCCTCGAGCTTGAGGGCCTCAAGGGCGTCGTTTCCGGCGAGACTTTCAAGGAGGTCAGCCAACGCGAGGACGCCAAGAAGAATGTCAAGAAGGTCCTCGAGGAGCGATACACGAGCGGCAAGAACAGATGGTTCTTCACTCCTCTGAGTACGTATTCCCTCCTTACTTCTTCTCTACACGGTTCCTACATATATCTACCTGTAGCTCTTTCTTTCAGAGTAGAGTTATGAAGAGAGAGATATATAAATATCTATTTATTATTTTTTTTTAAAAAAAAATTAAAAGAAAGGACAACTTATGCTAACGCTCTACCAGAATTCTAATCCTTTCGTCTGCATTACTTCCGTCGTTCGGTCTTAAGGGGGGTTCGGTCTGGGATGTAAATCGCATCATCAATGGCATTAGGAAGCCACCTCAAAGGGGTCACATGCTCTGAATTCATAAATATGAAAAATGAACACGTCTGAATGAATGAACCAAAAACAAAAACCCTGCTGTCTTCCTTTTCCCTACGTCTCGGCCGTAGGTACTCTAGTGGCTTTTGTGTGCTACCCCTCTTCCCTCCTTTGCAAATAACCGAAAAGTGATCTTCAAATCCCTCTCAACTTGAGACTGACCGAAGCTTTGGTTGATCGTACTACTTCCGGGTTTCTGGGATTAGCCACCCCCAAAAGTTGTAATATGTCGGCTAAAATGGTTTTCCTGGATTGCCCGTCCGGTTGCTCAAATACCTCGGAATTCTTCGCGAACGGATCGAAGTTGTTTCATACAGTAGTACAAAGATAATTATTGCCCATAGGTATCCTCAGTAAAATTCTCAAATGCCTTATGTAGTAAAATCCTCGAACCCCTTTCCCTACTAAAGGAATATGTACGTATAACATAGCGAAGAACTCCCATATCATAAGGGAATTTCATAGTAAATATCACGTACTAGCCCCATTATTCAAAGTAGAAATAGATAGCCTAAATTAACTCTGCCCTGCCTGGTAGTATACTCACCTAGGTATAACTACATTACTTCTCACTCTCGGTAGAATGCGCAGACAGTGATAAATTAACATGCAAATTTTAACTATCGATTTCATTCAGGTCTAATACCTCCTAGGCTCTCTAAGTTACATGAAGACCAGCCCTGTCTGTCGTAATGCGAGCAGATGCAAACCCGACCCTTGCAATTGACGCCATTGTCTGCTATCTATAGCCGTACAAAAAACACCGCGGCTTAACTACCCTTTTCATCAGTGTCCACGGCAAAAAAAGAAAAAGGAAAAATCTCTCCAACTACTGCCATCCTCCCCCCCTCCTCGAAGATGAATCGGAAAATATGTGTAATTATGTACCCGAAAAAATCGGGGGAAACGCATACCAAGTCATCACGTAGCGTTCACCCGTCACACCCAAGTTATCATAGAACCCGAGTTATAGCCCCCATCCACCTAGAAGATTACAAAGGCATACGGTGAAAGGAGAGGATTCGTTGACACATATTCGCTCATGAGGAAACGCCTAGCTTCTCAGCAGCACCAGAAAGGTACTGCGAAGGGTCGTAGGCGTAGTTAGGGGCCAAACCTCCGAAGAGGATGAACAAAAATAGTAGCGCTGCCGCGATGACAACAACTTTGCGTAGAGCAGGGCGGGCAGCACCGAACTCAGCCCATTGTCGGCTAGCTTCACCAGCATAACCCTTGATAGCCTCAAGACCGAGCTTGTAGTAGACCATACCAGCGAGAGCAATGGTGTAACCAAAGGCCTGGAGACCGGAAACAGGAGTACCCCAGATGATCATAGAGGCTACAACCAGCATGACATCCTTGAGGACACCGCAGAGGGTCATGATAACAGCAGAGGTCTTGCCAATCTATAGAATTTATTAATACCTGGAGTAGGCTTTTTTCTTGACTGGATATTAAAACTTACCAGGAAGACAACTGAGACGTTAAGGAGGAAGGCGCAGAGACCGTTCAAGAAGAAGGTGAAGAGACCAACGTGGTAAACTTCAGCGATAGAGACACGGGGGACCTCCCAGATAAGCGCAACGACACCGTTCATGACAGCGCAGATAGGGGCGAAGTAGTACAGAGAGACGAGAGGGTCCATCTTGTACTCGGCAGAGCTGAGCAGGGCCTGAACGAGGTTGAGACGGATAGCTTCGAACAAGAGACCTCCCAACTGGTAGAAGAAACCAATCCAGACGAATCGGATCTCGCCGAACGAGGCAATCATGACACCGACAACAATGGCGGATACGTTGAGGAGTTGCTTCAAGTTGGGGGGTGCAAGACCCATGGCCCAGCTGGAAAGCAGGACAGCGACGGGAGTAGTGGCCTATCGTAATACTTTGTTAGCGAATTTGTACCTCCATAATCGCGTTTTCGTAGTATTCGTACCTTAATCATCTGGATGAAAGCGACACTGAGGTAGAGGTAGGTCAAGTTACCGCAGATCAAACTCAAACTGAAGAAGACACCGATAGGAACGATAGCACGAAGGTAGACGCGTCCAGTCATCTTGACAGACTTGCGACCATCAAGGAGGCTAGTGTAGCGCGCCATTAGCTGTGTCGCGATAGTCGCGAAGGTCAAGTGGTAGGTAGTCAGGATGACGGGATAACCTAAAACACCCGTCAGATCTTGTTTACTGAGCTAAGCTGATATAGTTTCAAGGTTCTTACGGAATTCCAGCGTGTCGAGAATCCATTTGTTGAACAGAATGACGGACGACGAGAGACTGATCCATACTCTGTAGCGTCTTGTTAGCTACGCGTCCTCCTTTATCAAAAGTATCGTGGTCATGTATTGATTCGGGACTCGACATACGCAACGTAGAAAGCCGGGTGGATAGCCGGCTTGGGAGGTTGAGGCTTATCGGCCTCAGGGTTCGTAGTGGGCAAGATGGGGCCCTTTGGTTCCGGTCGGGGAACCTCCCCGGAGGTACGACTCTTTTCGTCCGCCATTTTTATTGATTATTCACGTTATAGGTGAAGGTCGAAGATGTTTCGCGAGAGCGATGTAACTAGGTAAAAGAAAAAAAGGGGGGAGAATGAATTAAAGAGGACACGGATAATGAATGAGCGACAAGGCCAAGCCTGCTGAGACCAATTAAAGATTTAGATGAAAATTTGGGGTGGCGTTACTGTTTGCAAGGTCTGCAGTATTACCGAGCGTCAACTATTATTTCCTCTCTTCCTTTAAACTTCAAAAAATATGAAGTTATATTTTTTGTAGTGTGAGGAGGAGAGAGATTCGTCAACGACTGGAGGGGGAAGCAGTGGTGACGAAGGAAAAAGAGAGGATGGACAAAAAGAGAGAGGATTGAAAAAAAAAAGAGATGGTACGGCTAATAAATTTTTAGAATGGACGGTACTGTACAGTGGACAGTGGACGGGCTTATCCAGGGTTACTCTAGTACGCTAGGTAAGTCACCCTTTTCAGCGGTACCTAGCAATTTATGATCCTAAGAGCTTATCCCGCACAATTTTAGCCCCAGACCCGCCCCAATTGAATCAGAGCTTCCAACCACGGTCGCATCATTAAGTGAGTGCCTTTTGCTACAGGCATATTTTCCTCTCTCGGGCTGTGCCTTTAGTGCATGAGGTAGTTACTGTGGACAGTTGTGTGCGTGCGACCTATGCTTGTCCAGGTACCGGTAAAGGTAGGCCGGTGTACAGGTACTTACTACATACAATACAATCACAATCTAATCCACCCCCACTAAAGTCCATTCCCTGGAATTCCCTCCGTCCCAGGGCAATCAGGGGCTAATAATTGCGTAGCGCTGCCCTAAAGGGACTAGCTCGCGATGAGGAAATATCTAAAACCTGCAACCAACAGCCACCGATGTCGTTTTTAGGAGGCTCTCATTTTATCATTGGCTTGCGGTGTAGTGGCATTGAATATCCCTCCCCCCCCACGGCAAGCAGGGCAGCCACAGGGCCCGGAGAGCAAGGCCTTGGAACACTTTTGTGGTTCGTCCAATACAATTTTAGAAGATTGCAATGCTCTCTTTGAGCTGGTTTGGTATTATTATGGGCTTCACATCTAAGAGTCTTGTTTCAAGATAACACTCCAAAAAGAGGGTCTTCCTTTCCGATAGACATCTACGACGCCATTTTGATTCCCAATAACATAACAAACAGCATTCTTCGCGTTCTGCCAGTTCGTGACTTGTGACTCGAGTTTATACTAGATAGGGACCTCGAGACCTAACCTAGCATTAATATTATATGTATTGTAAGTACCTTTTAGACTTCGAACATGTTCTCTATTCCTATTTCGTAACCCGTCCTTATCAGCTCAATCTCGTATAACCCACGACGAAATCTATATACGGATGACGGATGACGGATGACGGATGGGCTGATGGAGATGGACCAGCGGGATGGTTATTATTACTGCCATGGAGAAGAAGAACCACTACATAAACTACGGTACCATGTACGGACGAGCCGGAAAATATCCACCAAGATTCCATTGTTTCATCTTGCTGCTCGTCATATCTAAAGTTGGCCATAGAGATTAGTGTAGACTAAATCAGGGCTATCGATAAAAATATTACACTACAAACCGTACCGCTTAATATTGCTAACTCCGCTGTGACGTAGTTTTAACCGAAAAAAAGTAAAAGAAGAAGAAAAAAAAGTTCCGATTTCCAGCCATGCTATTTGGACGGACCAGTTAAGACTAAGCCATCAGAGGCTATCGTGAATACTAGATATGAGGCTACGCGGGATCTTTCATACCATTTACGCCCACATGGCAGACTAAGGGTTTGGATTTTGATCGTCGTCCTCTCGATTGGCCACTTGTCGCGCGTTGTGGACGTAAGGTTTGTTCGTATCGAACGTCATCAAAATTCTCTTCGGCCCAAAATACGAGATGCAAGGTATGTATATAAACTTCGAGGCCACGTATATCGGATTTGAGGCTCTCGATTTGATACATCTAACCTTCGAACGTTCCATCGCCGCAAATTACGCCGGTCCCGTCGCGCGTCGGCGTCCGCCCATATTATAGATATCTACCTAAGGTAGCATATCTTAACTACCTACCTACCATATATGTATTAGGTAAATATAGGCCTAGGTAGTTAACTTAGGACCCAGGTACCTATGCAAACTGCCGGACTTGTTGTCAGTTACGCATGTTTTAGTCAATGTCTCGCCGCTGACTGAGTAGCATAGCTGAGCGGCACCTTGCGTCCCAGGCAAACGGTTGCTCATGTTGCAGATAAATAACTTAGATTAAGCACGTAGATGCGACCCCTATCCCCGTTAGTTCCCCTGTCGCAGCTCGGGCAGTCTTTACTCAGCTAAATAAGCGATTTTTAATGGCGTCGGGTCCTGCATGTCAGCCTTTTTCTTTGACCGTGACATTCTCGGCGTGTTATACCTACGCTGCTGCGTCTAACGTACGATATACACTAACCGTTGAACGTTGTTCGCCACGTGCAACAGGAGGTTTGTTTAGCCTCGACTTGCAAAAAGGTCTAGGTATTCGCGGTCTATTACGCTTGTAGATATCAATATAATAATAGTAATAATAATAATAATAATAATAATAATAATAATTATTATTATTATTATTTATATGACTATGTTCAGGGTAGATGCTTTGCTTTGAAAAAAATGAATATTATGCGGGATAATGGTATGATGTAAGAGGGTTACCCTTGGCTTGTTTTGTTCAGGAACGGGCTTAAGCTCCATCCGAGCTACACGTACTTATTACAGCTGTTTCTGATTTGATTCAACGAACCCTTGAAAAATGCTGCTTAGTTATGTATTATCGATCTATTGCTATGCCTGGCTCCTCGTTCGAAGTGACGGACAATCAAGCATTTATTATGTAAGGTATCTATGTTGGCGGTAATTTTTGTAATAAATATTTATAGTAGCCACCCTAACAATGCTAAGCCATTAAGCCATCAAGCCATCGCCAGAGATCAGATCGGTACAGTACGGATTGGATATCTGCATCTTTGACTGCCCGACATTCCCTAGCCTCCCCCACTATACTCCGACTATCGTCATCTCCTATGTATAGTATAATTATTAGCAGTCGGACGAAAACTACGTAGTCCTTAGTTAATATTCACACATCGTATACTCAACTGGGTTTCAGCGGAACTGAGACTGAAGTATTTCCCCTTGAAGATATTTCTTTTTGAGCCGCCAGGCTGTCCAGTGGGCCAAAATATAAACTTGAGACGGCGGCTTGGGCGAGTTTGCAAATCTTGACCGTCGATCTCGCGGAGCTAACCGGTCCTAAGGCTCCAACTAGAAGTCAGGAAGTCTAAGTTGAGAGAGTTGAGAGGGATGACCAAACTTGGCACCGCCATGAGCGGAAAAGAAGATCGACAAAGGGCTGATGTACAGGTACATATACAGGTACATGGCCGGCATGGGCATGGAAAATAGCCACCAACCTGGGTATGGGCGGGACACGACCTTATCGAAATTAAACGATCTTCAAATCCCCAATTTAGGTGACGAATGCAACACGTTAATCGCAAAGTGACAGGACAGCCAGGAAGTGGATAGGTGGTGGGAAGCCACGCATAGATGATAGAACTTAGAAGAGCTGACTCCGATATTAGTTATTTTATTTGGTAGATAATCGCAACACCAACTTTACACCAACTTTAGATGCCGGGGGTTCTAGAGCTGGCTGGGTCTGTGGCAGAATTATTTTTCTGGGTACCTCCTCACGAAGTCGTTCCCATCGCCTGACTTGCGGGAGAACCATGCAACGCACATACTGCCAGAAGAACGGTCCTGATAGCTCCAGTGTGGAGTTTCGCATACCGCACCCGGGGAGAAAACGCCGGGGAAGAAAAACACCGGGGAAGAAACGTCGGGGTTGACGACAACGGTGAAGCTGTTGGCCGGTAAAAGGCGCTTTAGCTTCTCCTACCGACCTTGGCTTTGCATGTAACACGTGGTATCACCAAGGCGCCATAGAGCAAGCCGATAGGTAATTGAAGAGACAATTGAGGAAAGATAATGAAACCCCACGACGGTAAGCACATGCTATCTATTTCAGGTCGTCCAGGCTAAAATGTCGTGCGCAATACTTTGGAGGCTCGATGGTTGACGCGTACAAGGGGACGGGTATGAGCTTCATCTTACTATAAGATTGCGGGCAGGGGTTTCCCGGCGTTCGTCGATCAGCCCTCACTTTAATGTTAATGCTCTCTACTTGCAGCCACACAACCCCGAATTCGCTCATATCCTGTCATCCTAACTGGTCTACCAGCCTTGCAGTCTCTTCTACCTGGTCTCTTCACATGCGGGTATGTATGTGTTAGCACGGTGAGTTAACATACATTGTTAGATGTAAGTAGTTGATCAGCAACTAGCGATCGTCATAACATATTGCTTCCCCCCTAATTGAGGAATTTATTGCCTATGTAGGGAAGAGTCTCTTCTGCTCCTGAACTTTACCCCTGAGTTGCTGACTCGTGACTCGTCAATGGTTGCCCCGTGAAGAAAAGAAGAGGCAAACTAGCGGTAACTAGGCGGTGTTTACACGTACTAAAATTTGTGCTACTCAAGCGAATCATGATGGTAGCGAGGTAGCGAGGAACTATGTACGTTTCGACCTGGACTACTCGAGCAAAGTTCGACGGGAAACCCGTTGCCTCTGGTCCCTGCATTCGCCTCAGACAGTCCAATCTGTCTTTCAGCGACGAGGGGAAAGAAGATTGATCTCGAATAACTCTATCTTGGGTCTTTTGATTTAGCCACACCGTTTTATACAAAGTCTCGATTGCTCCAATATTTGGTTGTACTCCCTTGATTGTGCTACCTTTTCGAGGTAATATACCTACTTATGTATGTAAATGTACGTACCTATAATTCATGTTGCACTTCTGTGTATACGATATGAGACAAAATTCTACATACATGTACATGGCCTCTTTCTACTATGTATCTTTCTCGGCTACCTAGGTTTTATTCGATATGCCTCTATTAGGTAGCGGTAATGATGATAAGGTAGGTACCTGATAAAGAACAAGTAGGGTTATTAAGGTAGAGGTTAAGTAGGTACTTTTCTCGAGGAAATGTGTACATGGGCATATTTCAGCCACTTAACACTTGTACACTCTGTACAATGTGTACACTCTGTAACCCATGCAGATGCAGGTGCAGGTACCATCTTTACCGAATTAGGTATCAGACCCCATCCAATTGGGCGGATGAATGTTGCCAAGTTGCATGACGGAGAGACAGGGGTGGCTTGATGCGTGGGGCGGGCGCACATACCTGCTGCAAGCCTGCACCATTGCACCAGGCCTGCACCCAGCTTAGGGTGACACTAAGTATCATCCACAATTTTAGTTTATCTAGTACCCCTCCAAAAATACGGTCCAAAAATATTATAGAAAACACCACGCTGCTCTCCTATTACTTGATTTTTCTTCCCCTTGAGAATCCTCCTTGTCTGCTACACCCATTCCATTCGCGTATAACTTAGAGTTATAGACGGACTTTATCCTGCAACATTCATTGACTTGGATAGTCTCTCATCCGTTCTTTTCGCTTTGTAAAGACCCTTCTGCCTTCCAAGATCTCTTGACCCGGTCGTCTTTCCCCGCCTTGGCCTGGAAACCATATCCAAATAAACCAAGGACAAGATGTGTGCAGACATGTAAGTTTCTTAGTTCCATACCAAGGGGAAAGAACTCCCCAAAACATCATCTCTTAGGAAAGTCTAATTGACTGACATTACATCTCTTGTAGTAACGTCGACGTTCTCGTTATCGGTGCTGGCCCTACGGGTTTGGGTGCTGCGAAGCGCCTCCACCAGCTGGTATGCCCTCACCGCCTTTCAGACCAATGTGCACTTTTGAGCTAACTTCTACTAACAGAATGGTCCTTCATGGCTCATCATTGACTCCAACGAGAAGGCCGGTGGTCTTGCCTCTACAGACGTCACTCCTGAGGGCTTCGTAAGTTTATATTATCTTCCAGCTCGTCGTGTCTAGCAAGCAACTGACCTTGTGTGTTCTACGCTATAGCTCTACGATGTCGGTGGACACGTCATCTTCTCTCACTACAAGTACTTCGACGACTGCATCGACGAGGCTCTCCCCAAGGAAGATGACTGGTACACTCACCAGCGTATCTCCTATGTCCGCTACAAGGGCCTCTGGGTTCCTTACCCCTTCCAGAACAACATCTCTATGCTGCCTAAGGAGGACCAGGTCGAAGCTCTCGATGGCTTGATCGATGCTTCCCTCGAAGCTCGCGTCGCAAATACTAAGCCCAAGGACTTCGATGAGTGGATCATGCGCATGACTGGTGCTGGCATTGCCAACATGTTCATGAGGCCGTACAACTACAAGGTCTGGGCTGTTCCCACTACTAAGGTAAGCTATACTCCCGTACAAACTGGTCCTTTGTATCTTTTCTAACCCATAAATTAGATGCAATGCCAATGGCTGGGCGAGCGTGTCGCTGCCCCTGACGTCAAGAGCATGGTAAAGAACGTCGTTCTTAACAAGGTTGCCGGAAACTGGGGCCCCAACGCCACTTTCCGCTTCCCCACCCGCGACGGTACCGGTGGTATCTGGATTGCCGTTGCAAACACCCTCCCCGACGAGAAGAAGCGCTTCGGCAAGAAGGGTGAGGTCACCAAGGTCGACGCTACCAAGAAGGTTGTTACCCTCAAGGATGGCACCACCATTGGCTACGACAAGCTTATCTCCACCATGAACGTCGACCAACTGGTTGAGTCTATGGGCAACCAGGAGCTGGTTACCCTGAGCAAAGGTCTGTTCTACTCTTCCACCCATGTTATTGGTGTTGGTCTCCGAGGTGCCCGACCCGAGCGTATTGGCGACAAGTGCTGGGTAAGTCATTCTATCTTGCTCTCAGCGTAATGAACTATGACTAACTAATGTAGCTATACTTCCCCGAGGACAACTGCCCCTTCTACCGCGCCACTATTTTCTCCAACTACTCTCCCTACAACCAGCCCCAGGCTGACGTCAAGCTCCCCACTATCCAAATTGCGAACGGCAGCAAGCCCTCAAGCACCGAGCCTAAGGAGGGACCCTACTGGTCTATCATGCTTGAGGTTTCTCAATCATCCATGAAGCCGGTTGACGAGGCCAACCTACTCAAGGACTGCATTCAGGGTCTGATCAACACTGAGATGATCAAGCCCGAGGATGAGATTGTCTCCACCTACCACCGCAAGTTTGACCACGGTTACCCCACACCTACTCTTGAGCGTGAGGGTGTTCTGAAGCAGCTCCTCCCTAAGCTTCAAGACCTCGACATCTACTCCCGTGGCCGCTTCGGCAGCTGGCGATACGAAGTCGGCAACCAGGACCACTCGTTTATGCTGGGTGTTGAGGCTGCCGACCACATTGTCAATGGTGCTGTTGAGCTTACCCTCAACTACCCCGACTTCGTCAACAGCCGCCAAAACACTGAGCGCCGTCTTGACCAAGGCCCTCTTTCCACTAAGAGGAACGGCGCCTCCTTACCTTCTCGCTCGAAGTAAGAGGTTATCTACGGGGGTGGAATAACCACGGATGCATATTCTATTGACTTCTATAGTTATAGATATTAGAAGAACTAAAAAGGAGTTTTTCGTTGAGAACTACATAGGGCATGTAGTTGTTCATGTTTGACGAGGACGATAGGTGGTGGGATGCTGTAACGATTCTGACTTGATCTTGCAATAATGAAACGGCGTGAAAAGCCGATATTGCTAGGTCGTCCATCCAAAAGGACTTAATGAATAGAAATAGATTTATGAACTTAACCACTGTTCGCCGATGCAGAGTTTTAATCTGTCATATGATGCTGAGCCAATCGATTCGAAACAATGATTGCTAGAAAGCTACCTAAATGTGATAGGAGATGGAAATGCCCGTGCCATCATCAACCTATGACACAAATGGGAATTTGTAACACCCTTAAGAGAGAGAAATATCCATGTTTACCTAATGTAAGCTACCTCCTCAGGCGTACTTAGGCGTATTTTGGTGGGGGTTGTGTTATCTGATATACACTACCCAAGGTACCTAACCTAACTAAAATGCAGGGATTTCTTGGGTTACAACAGGTATTGTAATACATTAGGTACCTCCTTAGGTAGGTAGAGTACCTATCTGAAGCCGTATATGTTCAGATGCTCTGACCGGTCAATATATGCTCGTTTCCCTAAGACCAAATCATGGCATACTGATAAACGTGAGAACATCCCGATCGTCTCTTTATCATTGTACAATATTACTACTATGCGTTCCATTTTATAGTGTTGTCAAAAAGAGAATTGGTAAATTAACTGACTGCACTGGTTGAGACAGGTACGTTGTAGGGAACTACATTGTAGGGAGTAGTGGGGAGAGATACCTAGGGGAGTACATGTATGATGTAGGTATGTACCTAACTCTGTAATGCCGCTCTGCTACCTAACCCTGCCACTTGTATCAACCCTAGTGCTGGGTAGAATACATGGATAATTTGGATTCGCCGCCAAGGCTTTTGGTCCTTCCTACTTTGCTGCACAACTTCGTCACGCCTACAGCGTGGGCGTTCCTCTTCTCCAATAAACCCATATGCCTAACAGCCGCCGATGCGGTTTTTGCGAAGTGGCTAAGATTTTTTAGTTGTTGAAACTACAGGTGGCCCATTAACTAAACGACTGCGTTAAGTCCGAAAATTCCATACCTAAGAGGTATGATACATAGTAGTGGTAAAAGAGGGGTTGGCATGGAACTCAGGTAATTTTTGCTAGGGCAACATGTACCTAATGGGAAATGCGCGGGCACAAGAAAAGAAAAAAAAGGCAAGGAAAGTAAATGGAAATACATAGTAAATACAAGGTAGTAGAAATGGAAAGGTAAAGGCAAGAGCAAACCGGTACTGCGGTAAATTGTAATAGGGCATACGTACCTGTTAGAAGCGTTAGTAATCTTGTCGGCTGTATGTAATAGGGCATGATGGGCATGTAATACTTCGTACATGTAATATGTAATAAGTCCTCTTCCTCTTGCATCTACTTTTCTTCCATTTTACTAAACGGGTTTTTCTTGTACAACCGTGTGGCCAATTTTCATACCTGGTAATAGGAATTTAGATTTTCATCGATGTTCAATGTACAATAGAAGAAGCAAACTGGACTGGCTGCCCCGAATGTTAGCGGTTCTTTGGACTTAAGCGACAAGCACCACATTTACAACTCTTCTATGCAAACCTGGTGGATGAGGACCCTGACACTAGTGCACCTGATCTTCTGGACAAACTACTGATCAAAAGCTCCGGGCGGTGATCAACGCCTTCTGCAAATCCCTAGACAAAAACTAACGCAGGGCGAGGCGAGGCAAAGCATCCCAAGGACACTCGATTTTCCTAGTGATCCGGGCAAAAGCCATGTGTGTCGCGACGGCGGCAACTTGGTCACTCTCTACCTGATAAACCACGCCGTGGCCGGCCTGCCTCTCTGTATGTCGAGATATCATCGTCATGGACGGGTCCTTGGTCATGCCGGAAGACCAACAACTCGATCCCCCAGCCAGGATCTTCGAACGGCTCCGACAGTTAGGCGGTTTTACCTGGGATGAATCGAGAAGGCCGTTTCATTCAAGCTATGACAACTGGTATCCTTTTTCCCGAATGCGATTTAAAGTTCGCATCCGTAGTAGTAGCTGTCTAACACGGTCCTTCTTTGCACAGGCATATATACGGCACAAGATTTGTATCGCCTTATTCAACCACCACGACAACGCCCTTGCAAAACTTAGGCTCCCCGCCCGCGATCGCCAAATTAGCCTCGAGTCGCATATCGCCTAGCGACGTCCACGTCGGCTTCCTTTCCCAGAGCGAAGGCAGTAGCGAACGTTCGTCCGCTTCCCCGCCTGCTTTTGCCAGCCTGGCTACCGATCTATCGAACGTCGAGGAACAACAGATAGTCGCGCGGGTATCCTACCATGTCCTCCGCGAGGAGAGGACATTTCACATTGCTAAGAGCCTGATCGCCACCGCCGATCCGGAAGGAGTCCACAATGTGAAGCCCATCGACCTCCTACGCCTGAATCCGCAACCTGGTGATCGTGCTCCTATAATTGTGGCTATTTATGAGCATCCCGGAGAGAACTACCTTTTCAGGGCCCTAGATCTGGGACCCGCCTTTTATTATGCTAAAAAGATCGAAGACAGGTTCGAAGCCTATCGCAAAAATGATTTCTTGCTAGAACCTCCCATTAGCCTGATGCATTTCCTCGATTTCGCTATCGGCGCTACGCAATGTCTAGAGATATTGCATCATGGTCATGGAATGGTTCATGGAGAAATTAGAGCGGATGCGTTTCATTTCAACATCGAAACGAATAAGGTAAAGCTAATATCCTTTGGCTCGGGGGTAAGGTCGTTTGAACACGGGCTCACTAGTACGGGATGGTCGACACTCTCTAAAGAACTCGGGGCAAAGAACAAATTAGTCTACATTAGCCCTGAGCAGACTGGTCGCATGCCGGCTGAGCCTGATACGAGGACTGACATTTACTCATTAGGTGTATTATTCTGGATGCTCCTAACCCAACAACCCGTTTTTACTGGAGCTACTCCCTTAGATATCGTCCAGTGTGTGCTAAATCGTCGCATCCCGTTAGTGTCGAATATTCGGACGGATGTGCCCGAAGTTCTTGGTCGCATAATACAGAAATGTACATCCAAGAACATCTCTGACCGTTATTACTCGGCGAGTGGCCTTCGTCATGATTTGCAAATGGTCCAGAAATTCTTGGGAAATGGTGACTGGAATGCCTTGAAGGACTGGCATATTGCTTCGAGAGATATTTCGTCATTCTTCATGTTACCTACTGCTATGATTGGACGCCGTAAAGAGCACGCCGAACTTGTGAAAGTGCTCGAAAGGGTAGCGAGGGGTCAGGCTATCGCTAGCCTTTCAGCGACCAACCGATATTCAGACGGTTCCGGCTTATCGGCCGAGCTCATCGATACCGCCGATGTTTCAAGCGAAGGTGCGAGCTCTGCTGAGGGAGGGATGCGGCGAAGCGGCTCCTTCACGCAGACCACACTCTCAGATCCGAAACAATCGAGAAGCGCCGTTCAGTCTTCAGCTAACGGAACAGATACGCATACAGTCTCCGGGTCCAACGACACGATATCCTCATGTCACACCGCTTCAAGATTATCCAAAGTGTTAGAGAAGCATCCGTCCGTAGCCTTTGAGTCTAAGGCTGTTTTTGACACTATTGGTGAGCGCCAGTCTTCCTCGCGCCATAGTGGCACCGAGACGACTGGTAGTCTTTCAAGGCAGTTGGGATCGGCAAAGTTCCGAAGGCGAGGCTATTGCGAGGTTGTTACTATTGAAGGTGCTGGTGGCCTGGGCAAGAGTTTTCTCGTCCAGCAAGTATTGGCCGATGCCAGGCGAAGAGGGTATTGCGCAACGGCAAAATTCGACACGGCTAGGAGAACCGCATTTGGGCCTCTATTAAAATTAGTGTCCTCTCTATTCAAACAAGTCTGGGGTGAGAGCAACACTGACACTCCTCTCCATCAAGCCCTTAAAGACTATGTTCGTCCGATATGGCCAATGCTCCATAACTTACTCGGGCTTCCTGAGTTTCTCCTCGGTTCTCAAGACCGAACGCCTATTTCACCACAGCTAACACAAGGTCTACCTAATGGTCGAATCAACAGAACCCCGATGAGTAGGCGTAGCTCATCCCCGGTGAGTTCTCCGGGGAAACCACGTCCCCAGAGTCCACGTGTCACCTCGCAGACATCTCAAGACTTCCTCCGAGCTGGAGCAGCTATGAAGACGATTCGCTTAATGAATACGTTCTTGGATATACTAAGGATCTTTACAAGTCACCACTTCGTCTGTCTATGCCTCGATGATCTTCAGTTTGCGGACGATGAGTCTTTGGAGCTGATTACTCAGGTAGTCTCAGCTCGGTTGAAGATGGTACTAATAATAACCTATCGACCCGACGAATTATCTCCGGATGACGTCCAAAAGATCCTCCAACCCGCAGATACCGAAGGTAAAGTATTTCCCCTTTCTATATACACCACGGGATACGGGCTAACTAGTTAGAACATCCTAAATCCGGTGGACCAAGGGTTACAAGAATCCTTTTAGCGCCTTTGACTGAATATGAGATTCTACAATATGTAGCATCAACATTGTGCCGGCCTCAGGAAGATGTTGCTAATCTAGCTCGTGTAATCCAATCGAAGACTGCCGGCAATCCTTTTTACATGAGAGAAATGCTAAGTGCCTGCTACCGTAAAAGATGCATATGGTACGACTACAAAAAGAATAGGTGGGACTTCAACTTGGATTGGCTCTTCGAACAATTTAAAGGTGAAGACGACTACGATGTTTTGAACAACGACTTCATCACTCGCCGGCTGAGTGAGCTTCCAGCTGCATCGCGGTCTATATTAGCCTGGGCAGCTCTTTTGGGTACTACTTTCTCATTCGAACTAATCTGCCAATTATTAAGTGGTTCCTTTGACCCCGTCGATGACGGCGGCAACGAGCAGGGCGAACCCCTCTACTGTGCCAAGTACTCTAAACAGGACGCAGTGGCAGGGTTACAAGCAGCGATAAATGCTTGCATTATCGTACAAAGTGAAACCGACGATAGATTCCGGTTTGCACACGACAGATACGTCCAAGCAGCAGCATCCTTGAAGGAGTGCAATACCCCCCAGATGCATTTCGCCATTGCGCAGACGTTATTGAAGCACTACGGAGACGAAGTTAGAGCGAGGGACAATACTGCTTCGCATATTGCGGAAGCGGTCGAGATTATCAAAGAGAAAGTCCATTTTCGCCAACCGTACCGAAAGCACCTGATGGAGTGCGCTGCATTGTCAGTGGAAAATGGTGCAAGGTCAACAGCCGCAAAATATTACCATAGTGCCATAATGCTCTTACAACCGGATCCGTGGGCCAATGGCCCAGACGACGTCGATTACGAGGAAACACTTAAACTTCACTTGCGCGCTGCTGAGTGCTACATCTATATGGGGAATCACGCTGCGGCTCATAACCTTGCGAATGCGATTATAACCGGTGCAAAAAATGCAGAGGATAAAGCGCCTGCCTGGCTCCTTCTAGCGCGTGTTCAAGCCCAGAATGGGAATTCGTTGTCTGCGCTTGCTATCTTAAAGGAGAGTCTCCATCAACTAAAAGTCGAACTTGACACGCATCCAACCTTTGAAAAATGCGATACGCTCTTCATGGAGATAGCTGCCAAAGTCAAAAATCTGGATCGGGGAGAGATTCTGAGCCCCCCTGGAAATATCGATTCCCACGAACTATCAGTTGGGGCTATCCTCACGGAAGCTATCAGTGCCGCCTGGTGGAGTGACTCTCTGGACTTCTATAACCTTGCCCTCGCACATATCAATCGTTACATGAAGCACGGGCGCTCTCCTCATTCTAGTGCTGCGTTTCTTTACCTTGCCATGATCGCACTATCCCGGTTTAATATGGTAGAATTCGCCGCCGAGCTCGGTAACCAGTGCTTAGAAATACTAGAGCGTACTCGGGATTCATTTTTCACCGCCCGTGGCTACATGGTATATGCCTCCTTCGTCAGCCATATCCACGTTCCTATCAGTGTTTGCATAAACCATTCGGAATTGTCGATCGAATACTCGTCCAGCGCCGGTGATCGTATGTCTGTTATTCTGAGCTATGGGCTCTCGGCTCAGATGAGATTTTTTGCAAGCGAGAACGTCGCTCTTCTCGAGTCGATATGCCAATACTGCTGTGAGGAGGTACCTGGGTGGCACCAAGATACCAGGGGCGGGACTTACTTGATAGCGGTCCGGCAGGTTTGCCGCGCGCTGCAGGGTAAGACAGATACAACCAAGGCACATACGGTAATGACGGATGACCAGCACAATTCAAATGCTTACAAGACGTGGCTCGATATCCAAACACGAAACGGTGGCCGTTCCGTCCTGATATATGAGACAAATGAAATCATTGTCTTATACTTGTACGGCCACTATCAAGAAGCTCAGGAAATGGGCGAGAGGTGCATTGAAAAGATAGACCTGCTTTGGTCATCTCGAAATACTCGAGCTGTTTTAATCTTTTATGGGCTTGCTGTCGCAGGCCTCGTGCAACGCAAGCTTAACGACCCACGAACCGCCGATGCCGACCTAAAAAAAGAGGTCCAAGATACGATTGTGCAACTTGAAAATCTGAATAAAAAGATTAAAGATTGGCAAGTCATTTTGAATGCGAATTATCTTGCCTGGTCGAAATTACTCGACGCTCAGATTGAGGAGTTACGCGGTGATCACGGCACTGCTATACGTCATTACGAAACTGCATTAGACCATGCTTCGGAGTATAGTCTACTTTTCGAGGAGGCCCTTGGGAACTTCTTGATGGCCGGCTTTTTCGTCAGGCGGTCGGCGAGAAGGTCAGCAACGGCGGCCTTGAAGGAGTCTGTTGCCCTCTGGCGACAACTAGGAGCGAGCGGAATTGCTCAACGTATCGAGGAAGACCACAGCTTTCTCCTCCATAGTCCTATCCGTTACGCAAGAACAGCCGAGGTCGCTGTTCAGACAGATTTTGCCGGGGATTCTGCCTCCGTCACATACGCCACGGATGGCGAGGATCCGCAGTCTGTGCAAACAGTCAACGAAGAGACGAAAGAAACCAGAATGGCCGCATGGCGCGGTTCGACGCAGCCTGAAGCTGGTGCCGGTTTGCCAGCTCTCGACATGATAGATCTTCATGCTATACTTGTTTCATCCCAAGTTATCTCCTCCGTTCTCCAGGTTGATGTCTTACTTAAGACAATGTGTGATGTTATCCTCCAAACCTGTGGCGGGTCCGCAACTCAAGCAGCAATTATCGTTCAAGACGAAGACGACTCTGAAGATAACTGGTGTATCGCAGCTAGCGGTGATTCGGAAAAGGGCGCCACGGCTCATCTCCCTGGACAACCACTGATTGGTACATCGTTGGTCGCCGAGAATGTAGTTCTGTACTGCGCTCGATTCCGTGAAGTCGTTTTCATTCCCGATCTAATCGGCGACGAGAGGTTTGGGAAGGTTAGCGACTCATGGGCGCAAGGAAATTCCCTTAGCAAAGCCATCATCGCAATACCTATCTGTCATGGGGCGAAGCCACTTCTCGGGGTTCTTTACCTGGAGGGTGAGCCGGGTTCTTTTACGGATAGGAATGTCACTGTTCTACAGTTACTTGTAAATCAGATTGGAATCAGTTATTCCAACGCCCTCTCGATAAAGGCGATAGAGAAAGTATCCTCTGAGAACGAAGCGATGGTCCGAATACAAAAGCAAGCAGTTGCGAAGGCGAAACACGCAGAGGCGGAAGCAAAACGGAATGTTAAGATTGCCGAGGAAGCAGCCAAAGCCAAGAGTATTTTCCTTGCCAACGTATCCCACGAACTACGCACCCCGTTGAACGGTGTGATTGGAAATTCCGAACTCTTAAGGGACAGTAATCTTAATAGGGAGCAGCTCGAAATGGCGGATTCTATTCGAGTATCTGCGGATCTCTTGCTTACGGTCATCAACGACATTCTTGACTTCTCCAAAATGGAAGCCGACAAGATGAAGCTTTACATTACTGCATTTAATCCGGAAGAGATGGTGCGCGAGGTTGTAAGAGCCGCCTCGTATAGCAATCGAGAGAAGACATCCAAGAAAAACGTTAAGATTATTCAAGATATCGACCTACCACCCATGCTCATTTATGGCGATCCTATCCGCTTGCACCAAGTCCTTGGTAATCTCATCAGCAACAGTCTAAAGTTCACAGAGGATGGCTCTATCACAATCGGTGCTAAAGTTGAGTTTAATACTCCTGAGAAGGCGAAGTTGACCTTTTGGGTGGAGGATACCGGTATCGGTATTCCGCAAGATCAGCTAAAGAAGCTCTTCAGGCCATTCAGCCAAGCTGATGCCAGCACTGCCCGCAAATACGGTGGTAGCGGACTTGGACTCAGCATTTGCAAGTCGCTTATCGAGAATATGATGAAAGGCGAGATCTCACTTGAAAGCAGAGAGAACGAAGGTACAAGGGCTTCGTTCACAGTAACGTTCGATAAGGCGAAGCCGCATGTGTCCGCAGGAGAAGCCCGACCTGTCCCAGCACCCCCCGTTACCGATGTAAAACGCAATGCCCCTGAACGACCTCCCAGCCATCCTCTAGTGAGCCCAGTTGTAGATCTAGCTCGAATTCCCAAAGATCAAATACGTATCTGCATCGCAGAGGATAATCTTATCAACCAGAAGATCGCCATCAAGTTTGTGCACAAACTAGGATACACCAAGGTCGATGCTTATGAGAACGGATTAAAGGCGGTAGAAGGTTTGCGGCAAAAAGCCATGGCGGGGGATCCTTATCATATCGTCTTAATGGATGTTCAAATGCCCGTCCTTGACGGCTACGAAGCTACCGCGATAATTCGTAAGGATCCCATCGAGGAAGTTAGGAAAGTTTTAGTCATAGCCATGACCGCTTCCGCAATCCAAGGTGACCGAGAAAGGTGCCTGGCGTCGGGCATGAATGACTACCTTGCTAAACCGGTCAAGGCGGACTTGCTCAAGAGGAAGCTAGATACATATACTACAGGGACCATACAACCACCAACCCCGCCTGCGAGACACCAGCCAAATCCTCTTGAGCGGTTTAAAAGTCACAATTCATCGGACGGCAACTCTACTCCTGTTCCCAGCTCGCCCTCGGTTAGCGACTTTATGATGAGCGGGTCACCACCTCTTGTCATACCGATGAGGGAGAATATTGATTATTCGTATTCTACTGATACATCGAATGGGAAAATGTCACCAGACCAATATTCTCCAATCGAAAGCGCAAACGTCTCCCCCATGCAGCAAACAGTGAAGCGCCAGCCGCGGAAGTTGACCAAACCTCGGAACAACAGCGATACCGAGTCCACCGCCGATGAGAAGCCGAGGACGGTCCTTACTAAGAAGAACCCGAAGCAAAACAACTCATCCGCATTGGATGGCGATACGGGTCGTGAGAATGGATTATCAAGCTGACTATGGGGGATATGGCAGACCAAAGATTTCATACTGGCAAACATACGCGGCTGGATCACATAAAATATGGCCCAGGTGTCTGTCTATTCTAGTTTCTGGTCTTTTTTTTTTTCTTCTTCTTCACATGAATGGTTCCGAGGATTCCCATCTTCTATCATGTACATTGGGTTGTCCTAATCCAAGGTAAACAAAATAGCGGGCGGGGTGATTTGGCACCGGGATCTGGAGCATATAACGGTTTTTCTTTTTTTTTTTTTTTTCTTCATATTTTCGCTACTTCGATTTGGATTTGTTATATGGGCATGACAATGACAATGGCAATGGCAATGGCAATGGCCGAGCCTATTTACGAGGCTCGAGAGTTGCTAAAACGAAGGGGGTAGGCTAGGCATGGTCATCACGGTCATGATAGAGGGGGAGAGATTATGGAAATATGGTACGCGATACTACATGTGAGCGAGCGCTATGCATTTGTCGGCAAAGCTCTCTAGGATGATTAAGCGTATCAGTGAGTTTGATTTAATGGGTTTTTAGCGATGTTATTTAGATACGGATACATCATCATCATCGGCTTCATCAGCTTTCATCACTTTTCATCACAAATCTGGAAAGGAGTAAGTCCGGGACGGCGGGGAAAGCCTCCGTCCGGATTGGATACCCGCTTAGCTTTCTAGAAAACAACAACCCTCCCCGGAAATACACGACGAACACACATATACTACTACTATTACTACTACTACTACTAAGAATACAAAAGATTTTTGGAACACGAATCATCCATCCATTCACTCAGTGCCTCATGCATTATTAATGGGCGTGTGAAAATATTTCCGTTAGCTTGCGGTAACTAGCGGCATTTCGCTCGCCTTACTCTAGACTTCCGACGCAACTAATGAAGACGGTGTTACTCGGCATCACATACATACATACATACATTAAGTCAGGTACATATAGTAGCAGTAGCAGTAGTAGTGGTAGTTAGTAGTTGCTTTTTTATATCGCCGAACCACGTGGGGAAAAAGCTCGCCACGAAAATAAACAAATAAATAAATAACCCGAGGAACCGGCTCAGAACCGGTGCTAGGCAAGTGCCCTTAGCACGAGCAGAATTCTATTCATTCTACTTGGCGTTGCAGGAGCCAAGACATGCATCAGGAGAGATGAAGATGGAGATGGGGATGGAGACCCGAGGCTCCGGAGCCTAGAAGAAACCAGCGGTTTTTACGTGGAGATTTGCTCCAGTCGGTCCGAGGCCCCACGGGATTAGGCAAGCAAACTTTCCTCCATAGTAGTATAATAGTAGTCATAGTAGTAGTTGAAGTACTAGTGTAATAGTAGGTTAAGAGAATTTCTGGAATTCCCATGTTTCCGCTCCCATCAATATTTTTTTTCTTCTTTTTCTTGTCCCTTTTCAGCTTTGTCGCTAAAATGGGAGTTTTAGACCGAGTGGAGTTTTTGGAGGCTCCGATAGTCTGGTACGGCTAATGAGCCGCGTTAGTACGTTTAGCTTAGTAGATAGATCTACTTATATCGTACATTAGGGTAGGTTAGGTTAGGATAGGAGATGAAGAAGGCGAAAAAAACGACCGGCGGCTGCGACGGGTTTGATAGGTCCAGGTTCAGGTTAGGTACCTCCTTGCAGAGAAAAGGTACTATGTAGACGGGCGTACGGGAAGTATGGCCTTTTTGGCTTCCCTATCGCCGTTATTGGTATTGTCGAGCCATGCGAAGCCGAAGGCGTTACCGCCAAATGGCATAGCATGCGACGTGATGCGCGCCGGTTAGACCCATTACGTGGCAGCCTTATCCTAATTTGCCCTCCTTTTGATTAAACTATAGGCTCCCGGTGGCTTGGGCTGGGGATACCGGTGAGGGTAAAGAGCACATCGAGGACCAAAGGAGTAGGTCACACAAGCGCTTGGTTGGTGCTGGCATAGTAATCACAAATCAATCGCCTTGTTCTCGCCTGTTTTGTCTTTCTGTCTCTCTCTCTTCTAGCTGCTAGTTCAAGCAAACCTGTCTGCCTGGTGTGCTCGACATGTGGGACCGGCGTACATACGGTGGCTTAAGCCCCCCCGCCGTAAGCTAAGAAGTCTTGGTAGAGAAATTTTGTAGCTGCGTAGATCGTATACTATGTTAGGTACCTACCTCTTACATGCTTGCTTGAGACCCCGGATAGGCATGGGAAACGGTTCGTTTGTCATTGTCTTCATCGATTGGTAGACAAGGACAAGGGAGATGGCTATAGTCGGCTATTGAGGAGAAAGCGAAGTTATCGTATGTCCGTAGTTCTCGTTCCTGCTTACAATAATGAGTATCAGTATACTACATAGTACGGTAGAGTTAATCTGCCGAGTCCCATCTCGGCACGGCTATGTATATCTTGGCTCCATCGACGCCACGGCTCTACTATGTAGATGACGCTTAGGAAAATATGACAGAGATTGCGGCTCGCGAAGAAGCCGTCCCACGTGTCCCTCTAACCCGGTTTTCTTTTGCCTTCTTGCTTTTCTTCTTTCTTCTTGCGCCTCGTCCCGTGTAGGAATTGTTGAGGATAGATATCTGGGGGCGTGAAGAAGCGGGAGGCGCTGCGTTCGTGCGTTTCAGCCGGGGTCCGTATAATGACGAAGGGGAGATTGCAAGAAGCAAAGGCTTTGTATGTATGTATGTATGTATGTAACCAGGTAGTTGGGCAGCAGGTGAGAATTTTGCTTTTTTTTCTCTTTCCTTTTCGCAGGGCTGGGCTGGTAACCGCGGGCAGCATGTGGTGGCTTACGCCGCATGTTACGGCCAGCCGCCTTTGGACTTGTCTAGGCGAATAGAGAGGGCGAAAGGGGAGATTAAGGCGAAAGGTTTGCGCTCACCTACATCCGTAACGGGGAGAGGGCGTAAGTTACGCGTTCTAGATGAGTTAAGGTCGAAGTTCGACCGTTGCGATAGAAGAGGGATGATCGTGGTTCGACGTACATGGGATACATGGTACTAGATCCCCGCTAGATCGTTGACGTTATTTTTTTTTTTTTTCATCCCTCTGCTGCATTAACCGATTGGGTGGCTAGCTAGCGCTATGTACAAATGACAGAGCTGTCATGTCATGTCATGGTCTAGGTTTGTACAGTAGGTAGGGGATCGGCAAAGAAAAAACTGGCAGGGAAGACAGGATGTTGCCTGTATTGTATGTATTCGCATCTTGCTGCCATCCCAACTAGGAAGACCTCCGTGGCCCTCGGTCACGGCGGCAGCTAGCCTGCTTCATTACACAGTCCTATGGAACCGGAAAGAATCATTGCTAAGATTTCTTCTGCTGGGAATTGTCGACAGCGGTTCTGTGACGGAAAACAGTTCGGCAGCTTGGCCAGGTCGAAATAGTGTGATACTAAAGTTGTCCTCGGCTGAACAAAGTTTTGATACTAAAGATAGTGTTCTGCGATTGTAGGAACGATACTGAAGGTTATCCTATTTTAGGAAATTCACGACATGTTCGGTGCTATCTATCACTGCAGCAAGATGGGATTCGTGGGATCCCATGTACGGCACTCGCTCTATAGATCGTCTGACTGAGATACCAGTTTGCTAGGGGATCAATATTGGAAAACCGGGCAGCTTCCTAATCCCTTATTCCGATCCTTGCCATGTCGTATACCGTCTCGACTCGTGATGTGTGATGCATCACCAAACGCAATATGCGCTTTTCGGCGGCCAGCCTACTTTGTATTGTAGGTAGCTCCTCCGGAAGTCCGATCAAATTTCCACAGACGACCTAGCGGCTCAGTATATTGCGAGGTTCCTCGATTCCGCTTGTGGGCCCAAGCCAAGATTCCGGATCCGAAGATGTTGTCGAATTACTGTGCGGAGTGTACATGCCTCTTGCCTGTATACACCAGGCACGGCAGGCAACGAGATCCATAGGTGCGTGTTCCTCGTAATGGGGGTCGATCTACACAGCTAAGAAAGGGGGCCACAGTAAAACCGATTACATACCTTGTGCCTACTTGTGTGTTTACATGTGTGTCTACATGATATTTTAAAGTTTATTTTAGAGTTAGTCTGTTCGAAAACCTTTAGGGTATCGGCGGCTACGAGAAAACTAGCATTGGTCTACCCGCTGCTGTGCAATTTTTCCCTCTCGCGTTCTCCACCGGTCCCAGTGTCATGCCCATTGGCTCGTAATGGTAAGTCGTAGAATCTTGAATGCTATTCGTAGGGAAATAATTGGCGACTGAAGAGTATGACCCATAAGCTTATCAGCCCCTGCTGTACGAGCTGCCGGTCAAGCTCTGTTTTGATCCTTTAACTGCACCAATGCTATTCGACTGCTGACTGGCCTCCTGACTGGTCATATCAAACTGTTCAGGTAACAGGAGTAGCCATTGATCGGGTAATGAGAGGAGGATACAAACATGTCATGTAAACAGTAGGGATGTGTTGGCAAGCCGTTCTTGGGTGCATATTGCGTGGAAACCTGACTACTCGAATCTGAATGGGTGTCCCCGTATTAGACTTATATTCGAGAACACTCAACAGATATCTCTGTATACTTTCTGTAGTCCTTTGCCCTTGGCACACCGGAACTAGTATATGAATAATGATGAGACTTACTAGTTTAAGATGACTGCAATGAGTTATAGCATATGCCTGAAGTATTACCTAGGCCAAATATCTTACCAAAAGATAGGTATGTATATTTCTTGTAGGACTATATCGGGTATTTCAAGGCATCTTAGCAAGGTAAATGATTAGAGTAAACATGCTACCACGCTAGGAAATGGTTAGAGCTTGTGACTAAAAAAGAACCTTTGTAAATAGGGGAGTCCAAAATTGAGGGTGTGAAGTTGAAAGAGTGCCGTTTGAGATGCTGGTTATCACGATCGGATGTGACAGGATTCAAGGGCAAGCATAATATTCTTGGCTTTTCTCTAAGTGGTGTGAGCATGTTCGAAATGGGTTTAAAAAAGAAAATGCCATTCTTGTTGCCTCTCGCGTGTTGATGAAGAAGAGTTGATGGAGTTGTTTCAAGCGTCGCCCTCCTGCGAACTCTAATAAAGTTAATTGGTCGTGTTAGGACAGTATCATATACACTGTACTGGCCTGATGTGCCTGATGCGTAAGGGCTTCGTAAAACGGTACAACTGTACAATATTTAGCAAATGTTAGTGCTAAACTCTATCCAAGTCGGGGTAAGCCTATGTAAGTCTATGTAAAATTCGCACTTGGTACGCATCATGACCTTTTTTTTTCCTTTGCGCGGCGCTACACTAGGAACATCCGCCATTAGGCTACCGCATAAACAGTACCGTGGACGAAATATGGAGTTTTGGCCTTCTTTGGGAACAAGAACGTCCCAGTCTGGAGTCTAGACTTATACCCAAGCGCTGATTGGTTAACCGCCGATTCTTTCTCCCTTTTTAGGAATTATGAGGCTTAGGTACCCCATAGGTACCTCTTATGGGTACCTCATATATACCTACATATAGGTACCTCACATACACACACGTACAGTGCTAATAAAGTCAGCCCATAGATCTTTGCTACTTTTGCTACTTTTGCTACGAGTGGGATCTCAGCTGTTCATTTATATCTCTTTCCATCAAGCTGCCAGCCGCAACAGTTTAATACCCACCAGCTTATATTGTCTTTTGCATATCTCATATTCCACAGTTCCACAGACAGCAGAAACATGTTGTCGGTTATCATAAATCGTGCAGATATGGTAAAATCAATAGAGTTCAGCTCGCGCTTCGTATCCAATGCTGCAGTATGACAAAAACTGCATTTATCTATAAGTACCTGTATCCGGTCTTACAGATATCAATCGATCGGAAATGTTTGCGTAGTCTTCTCTACATGTTGCTAATATGTCGAGGTGATGGCCCACACGGACGACAATGTTTACGAGGTCGTAGCAGTTTGTCTAAGTGATCTTCTGCTTACACACGAGTTATTGGCTACACGCTGCACAACCATTACACTTGCTTGTGCAGGCGATGGCTTGGCCACAATTTCGCGCTTGGGATTAGGAATTGGCTTGTTTACGAACGAGATCTAATATTTAATAAATCCCAGCAATAAATCGATGTATCGCCTTGTGCTACACCATCGACAACGTGCTCAGGGTCTCGTGAGGCTCCATGCCATTTATCAGCCACAAGCTGATATATATTTAGACTAAGTACGGCAAACAACAGTCCACGATGCTCCGTCAAAGAGTTGCCGCTATGGCTATAAGGTCTTGGGCATCTACATCTGCAAACTCGTTCACACCTGACCAGACGCCAAGCGAGGACTTCGGCTGTGGCGTCAAGAAACAAGTCATAATGCTCAGATCATGTAACAAAGCCCTATTATGGCCGTGATGGGCGAGAATATCCAAAAACGGTAGTATTAATGCAAGATTCATGCGCCTATTCCCTGTGCACTATAACAATAGACGTCCATCATTTGCGGTGTCCTGCCCACACGCAAGGCGAGACGAGGCGAGGCGAGGCATGGCAAGGTAAAGTAAGGTTAAAAGCAACCTTAAATACCGGCATTTGCACTGATTGCTTGACTGGGCGAGCCCGTCTATTTAAGCATACGGAAGGCTCCGGTAAGAAGTCAAAATCGGGCTGAGGCGAAAGTATCCAGGGCCGGCTTACACGGGGTGTTACATGTAATACAAACAGCCATAGGAGAATTGTGAGGCTTACAAGAACTGGCCACGAGCTCACAACATGACTAGGTACCTTCAGCTAATAGACACTTTACAACCTACAAGGTTGTATCTTGACCGGTCTTGCTATGATAATGCCTTACCTAAGAGGTAATATAGAGTAATACCACATGCTACTACACCCGAGGCCGCAAATATGGATGTATGAATAGAATGCCTTAGGTAGCTAGGCGTGTAGGTACCTATGTATATAGGTATCTTTCGAGGCCAAAAATGGGCGAGCATTTCGTGCGAATAAGCGTTAATACGTACCTAAGGTACCTAGGTAATAGACGATATACCATAGTATGGTATTTATTTACCATGTAACCCTACGTACATCTAAAGTTTAAAGGATACCTATACGGATCCGTATATTACCTCTAGGTAGCGCAAGTACCGGGTTTAGGTACACTTCTAATGTGGGTAGTTCCAATGGAAGCAGCATTGAGGGCATGCCCACCACATGCAGTGCTTCCACTTAGTGCCTATAGGTACCTAGGTTAGGTACCCAGCTGATGTATAGGTTAATTGTACGTACCTACTTGCGGACGGTCTGCCCCTCCTTTGGACTTTAACTCCGCAGCCCCTCTTATCGCAATCTTTGCAACTTCGATGTCTTTCCCTATTTCGACATAACAGTCGACCCCTCCAGTCCCCTCTAAGCTTTTCTACAATCCGAAACCCTTGTAGATACATGGCCAAGTTAATACAATGGAATGTTTCAGGAGCGTGATGAGGATGACGATGAGAATTTTCAGCACTTTACAAACCACATCCTAGCATTTTGAAAGTTAGGTCTAGATGAGGTTATCGTCATCCTCATTCTCCAGCTAGTTGGCGCTGAGTCGGCAGAATGATTCTGAAAAAAAAAAAAAAAAAAAAAAAAAAAAAGCACGGTACCTACATACCTAACCTAGGCGATAGATATATTTACCTACCTATATACCTCCTGTATCTATCTATCTATCTATCTATCTATCTACATATATATATATCTACTGCTTAGCCAGAAGGTACACTACTTAAGACATATAATATCATACATTAGGTACCTAGGTATGTCCATTATTTGTGCGCATGTGCGTATTGGACGTATCTAAGTCTAGTCTAAGGCTCTAAGGTATGTGACGAGTTCTTGCTACCCTATTGCAGTGTCCCTTCAATTCCCCGAACCCCCCAGTTTTCGGCCTTAGTTGAAACGTCTAAATATGAGAGATCGACTTGCCTAATCGGGTTGATCTTGAAACATTGTCGACAAGGGCTGCGAGAAGGCGAAACAATACGATGCCTAGCCCGTTTAAGCCCATCTCTCTCCCTTCTACTGGCTGACCAACTTAGTTCCCATTGCCCAATCGCCCAGCCGCTTTTCCTACCTTTTTTTTTTTTTTTTTTTTTTTTTTTTTTTTTTTTTTTTTTTTTTTTTTTTTTCATCTGGAGCCAACTTGGTCTTATTATCCAACATTACCGGACCTATTTGGTACTTATGCTACGTACAAAAGTTGAGCCCGTCGGTCCCGAGACACGGTGGTCTTAGGCATTTCTCATGTCGGTATCTGAATAGAATCTTCGTCAGCGTTAGAAAACTTCCCTCAGCCTTCAGGAGAGACCCCCCTAGGCAAGGGACGTGATACCTAATATCGGTAGCCACGCGGCCGCAGAAACTCGAAGTATATGTATTACTGTTGTTCGTATTTCTCACCTTAGGTACCTAACCTAGACTGAGACTGACTCCAGGTGGGAAATGTTGATCTTCTGAAGAGGAAGTCAGCTGCCAAGATGGCTAGGATTGTTTGTCCCCGTTGCGCATGCGCTTGTTATTCACACAATGCGCACGATTGCGAAATCGGGAATACTATGTTGTTTACAGCTGACACTGTTGGAAATCTGACATACTCTGGTAGTAAGTACGGGTTGGTTACGGGACAAGACGAGAGCCCCTTGTTATGAGGTATAATGGTAGACCCCGCCATGGTGCGTCATTCTTGATTCTCTTGCTTCTTGACTTTTCTATTTGCCTATGCTGCTATGTTACTTTATGGGGATCATACTCTAGGTACGTCAGTTTGGCATGATGCCTTTGAAAAACTTCCGCGACATGCGTAGTATTTGAATATAGAATCATACACTACATACGAGTATAGGTATAGCTTCTCTATACACAAGTACATACATCTTCTATAATACATCTATAATACATCTATATATGTATAATATCTTAAAGTAGGGTATATAAGTAATGTATGTTACATTGCGCATAACTTCCAAACGGCAATACATATTTCATACCCTGATACACTAAGTGGGATTGAAACTCGTCGCATACTTAGCCATTCTCATGGCCATCTTTCTTGACGAGACCTTTCTTCCCCGTGCGGACTAATTACACATGCGTATATACATCCGTCGGTACATATGCCTGCATATGTATGCTAGACTGGAAGAACCGGCGACGATTCCGTACAGTAGCACACAGTGCAAAATACTTCCAAACTGGAGAGCTCCTCACGGTTTCATATTGTATAACGCATACAGTACTCTTGTCGCGCTATCACGAACTTGGGAGAATTATACTACCTACACTACCTACCAACCTACCCAATGCCCTAACCTGGAGATGTTTACATCTTGATACAGCCACACACACAGTACCTAGATGTAGGTATTAGTGTTTAGGTATTTACGTGGGCTTCTATTCCCAGGGACTAGGGACATCAGCTAAATACATATTCGTACAACACCTAACATGATATCTCTTAATGCGGGACATATCTTCATCCCTTCTCGTAGCATAACTCAAGAAGCGCATGTGAGGTTTTTTTTTTTTTTTTTTTTTTTTTTTTTTTTTTTGCAGCTGGGTAAAACGGCATCCCACTACTATATAGTACTCAACATACTATGTAGCAGTGCTCAACATTGACATAATAGTAACATTATGTTTGGTCATGTTAACTACTAAGTTATTAAGCAGTTAGTTAGAGGTATGTATTAACTACCTAAACTAATATCGTATTTCTTCCACTTCTGCCCGTAACCCTGGGCTCTTCTCCTCTATCAGGCCTAGACACGGTTCTGCGGGTTGTAACTAAGTACCTAACATATTACGCATTACTCGTCTACATCGAGCGGGTGAACTCCACTTTTCAGCTGCTGACGCTACTATTTCCAAGCCTGGAATGTACATACTGTATGTACTTGCCCCTTTCGACCTTACCCATTCGAATGTTTGGTACCAACGGTCTCTGCCGAGTTTCCCTTCTTACATACATCTTCCTTGAAATAATACATACCCTCGCCTATTCACCACAAACAAAATACCTGACTACATACACATACCAATGGTGATGTACGGAATACTGATATACATATTTATATTATAGTATTTATCTATACATAGTAACGTCCTACGCACGTATTGCCTATATCCGTCCCGTGTATGGGATTATAGACCTGATTTACACATACCTAAACGGTTTACAGTAGTAAAACAAAAAAACACACACATACACACTTACACACACACACACTTACAAAAGCGCCACCTTTAGGAAGAAAATTAAAGAGACAAGAGAGAAAAAATACTACAGAAAAAAAATACAAGATCATCCAGGTTCTAGATCTTCTCGCGAGAAATCTCCTGCGCCGTCCTATCCCCCAGTCTCTCTAACTCTTCTTGACACGTCTTACAGCAGAAAAGTTGTCTGTTTATTAGTTTTCGTCCCATCTGCCCACATATGCGCCGTGCAGTCTTTGCTCTCAGACTCCACTCTTCAATCCATCCACATCTCTCTTTTTTTTTCTACTTTTCTCTCTCACACTGTTACTTAGTCAAGCAAGCAGAGCACCATACTTACTTAAGGCAAGCTGGCTGCTAGGTAGCCGCTTTGCCAATACTTCCACACCCCCACCACTCGTTGATTCGTTCGTCACTCTTGCATCCTCCTTCACATTCTTTTTTCCGACGTCGAGGATCGACCCTGCATCGTAACTCTTTTACCCCCGGTCTGTGTCTTCCTTCGATACTCGAGTTAGAAACGGGGTAGGTCAAGTTTTCTCTACTCCTACGTACTTGTAATGTACTAGTATAAACGAGGTCCTGCCAGAAGATACCTTGCTAGCCTTATAAACACGCCCGTCCCAAGGTCGGACCAGTAAACCCTACCGTGAAAGACAAGGGCTTGTTAATCCTGGAAGGGAAGAGGGAAAAAAATTGGAAAAAAAAAAGAGGAAAAAAAAAAAAAATTAACTGGGAGCAAGGACAAGCCAGGTTGAATTCTGAATCTGTACTTACCAGCTCGATCAGCCTCGTCACTACAGTGGCGTGAAAAGAAGGCTTCCCCTCCCCTCCTCGTTCCCCGGGACATGCCTCGCCAACTCCTCAGCCACTCTTCAACTTCTTCTACCTTAAGCTAACATTCCGTAGCTAAACGTCCTAGTTTCTTTCACTCGAGCCTCTCGCTAACCAAATTCTCTTCTGCCTCAGTTTCTTTTTATTTTAATGAAACTGACAAATTTTACCCCTTAACCCTTACTTGTTGCCAAAGCCTTTCAAACATCCTTAACATCTAACATGCCTGGATCACACTCACTTTGACAGCGAGTGCTTCCTTTTGCTGACTTGGACGGCTATCATTACCATCTTTGCGTAAATCAGTCTACTGATATATCCTGTTCGGTCCAGCTATCTAAATTCCTTGTCCCCAAATAGTCTCATTCCTTCCTATCCGGTCTTCTACAAGCTCTTGTATGAAATCTTCCAGATACATTCGTACGCATACTACTTTTCAGATAAGCCAGGTCCTCGTTTTACTTCACACCCAAAACGGCCTCTGCTTTCCACTTCGGGCATTGCCTAAATTGGCTACAAGTGGTAGAATCTAGTCTATCAGCTCACAATATCGCTCCGTTCCAAGATCTTCCTAGCTGGTGCTTCCCGACACTTAGAGTTGCCTTAGGCATCGATCCTCCTAGACGGCCAGGGTCCTCGACTGCTGTTGTATATCGGCGCATGTCCAGCTACTACGCCTAAAATACCACGCAACAACTACTGCAGTTCCCCCCAGCTGATCCTTTGGAATTACCACCCATGTGTTTGGCATCGACCTTCAAATGAGGCTGGGCTTTGGGATCCAACAGTTCCACAAGCCCCGATCGTATCCTGTCCCCTCTCTACTAAGTTGGCCGTCCCATCCAACTTTCTTATGCAAAGGTTATTAACCACGTCTTGTTTCGTAAACATCATCACCACCACCACCCCACCACTACCACCACCACCACCAACAATAACAACAACAACAACAACAACGTTGCTAGCACCATATACTACCACCTTATTTCTTTCCTAGCCTTTAGCATGCGTCCCCACGCCGTCGTCTAGCCCCCTTGATGTTTTCTATCGAGATGATGCTCACAGCCAAGCAGCCAGTTCAACACGGGTACCGGCCTGTCCATGATCTACCGACGCCGCCTCGATCCTCGCCCCCCTTGAGTGTCCAGGACTCTTTGCAGAAGTCATTTGTGGCTCTCCCGCAGAAGCAGAGCCCATCAACCAAGCCCATGTCAGCACCTCATCGTGGCCTGCCTCTTCCGGCAGCCATGACATTAGCTCAACCGCCGCCACCGCCACCGGCTCCTGGTCCACCTCACCCACCAGCTCCGGGACCGCCTTTACATTCTCAAGGAGCGCCAGCTCCTTCTCCGCATAGTCAGGGGCTCGGTGCGCTACCAGCGCCTCCTCAACATCAGGGCTCCGAAGAAGCAATGAGAAGCTGGTTGATAGCTAAAACTGAAGAAGAGAAAAGGAAACAGGAAGAAGAAAAGACGCGGCAGGAAACTTTACGCCTAGAACAGAGGAAACTAGAATACGACATGCTCCGAACGTCTTTGGATCGGGGTATACCACCACCAATGGTACCTATTGTGTTCGCAGGAATGAGCAGCGGGACGCTATCGCAAGCAGCCCTCGAATGGGCGCAACAGTATTTGATGCCGCAGCAGGCGCACGCAGCGCAGATTATGCCAGCCCAAGGGGCTTTGTCACCAGAGGCCCGAAGAGAGTCTCAGCAATACGGGGGGCAACAATACGGTGTCCCGTCTACGCCGGGATCCGTAGCAGGCGCCCAGGCAAGCTTCGTGCCCTATCAGGGGCCTAGCTCACCAAGGCATAGAGCACACACATTGAGCATGGGCGGAGCTATAGGAAGGCCTCTAGGAAGTTCGGCACTTCCCCGGTTGAGTACGGGAGAAGGAGCTTCTGGACCGGCTGGTATTCCTCATCCGGCACACGCGCTCGCGCAGCAGCAGCAACCGCAACAAGATACCCAGTCGCCATCGATATATTTCCACCATTGGCAACCCCCGACCACCCAAGGAGGCTCTAATCAGCCAGGAACGCCTTCTGGTTTGTCAAAATCCAAAACGAGCAGGTAGAAACATGTCTGGCTAATGTTGCCTCTCGGCAATTAGTAGAATCGCCTAAGAAACGAAAAGCGACGGGTCCCCAGCAAGCGCCGCCTCCGCCGAGCCAAGCGCGGTTTAGATCTCCGCCTTTCGGTCAGCACGGCGGATCATCAACATTGTCAAATCCACCTCCCGGTCGACGGCGAGGACATTCGCGGCAGAGAAGCGACGTCTCGGCATACCGGTCCACGGGACGCGGTCGAATTGAACCTTTTGGTCCGCATCGGGGACTTTCGCCAGGCCTCGGTCCGTCAAGGGAAGCCGGAGTAGGCGAAGCGTCACAACCATCTAGGAGCGGTGCTCACTCGGTTTCATCGCTATTAGCAGACCAGCCATCACCACGATACGCGTCGGAAATGAGAGCGCATCAGAGCGAGAGCGAGCGGCGAAATTCCCCGGCGACGTCGGATGAGAGGTCGCGTGGTGGAGCGACAGGGGTAGGATCAGGAGGACCCGGACGAGAAAATGATTAAGGGACATACGTATTATGGTTGTTGGAAGTCCGTCCGCGTTACAGCCTCTGAGGTGGATTTCTAAGGACCGCCGAGGATTTCTTTTCTTTCTTTTCTTTTTTTTCCTTCTCTCTCTTTACCAAACTTTTGGAAGTGAGCCCTACTCTCACGACAAATATCGATTTGTTGCTCAAAATCACGATCGTGGACATTTTTTAGTGCGCTATGATTTAACCAGCAAGAGGGGGTTAATTTGCTTTCCCCAAAATAGCCATTCAAATCTCGGCTAGGCCAAAGGAAAAAAAGCGATATTACGAACGGGCCACACGAAAAAAACAAACAAAAAAAAAAACAGCACAACATAGGATGAGATGTGGCTTGGCAACGATTTTTCATCCTGAATTTCACTGTAACTAATAGCTTCCGTCTGTACTAAACCATCCGCCTGCATACATTTACATTTACATTTACATTCAGGGAAAAGGGGGCATTTCAGAAGACGGTTTCAAAGCATTTTATACGGTATGGAGAAATAGGCTCGGAAAAAGAGGACATGGAGTTTCTGGTGCGCCGGACAAACGAATTCAGTCATCGTCATTTGGGGAATACGCATGAAGCCCTGTACATTATCATAGATACCATGTGTAAAAAGGGGGGAAAGTAGGCGTCTAGATATCGGAGACGACAACAAGACTTTGGAATTCTTAAATTATTAAACCCCATGCACACGTGAAAAAGAAAGAAAATAAAATAAAAGATACACGAAAGAAGTACACAACACAGTTAAGTTCCAAAGCCTTATACCAGCTATCTCATCTTCTGTGGTGTATTCATTCCACCGCCTCTTCGCTTGAAATAACTCTTTTCAACTGTCTTCTTCCCGAGCAATGTGACAGTCAGCTCGGTTTGGTAAGGGTTGGGTATGCAATGAATATTACGATCTGTCGAAACATGATGCAGAGGCGCCAAAAAGGGGGAAAGTGTTCGCAGGTCAGGTAAAAAGGTACTGTACCTTACCCAACCTTACCTTAACTTACCTTACCTTGTTACGCGCGTTCTAACACATAGCTAAGATGCATACTAAAAAGGTAACAGGTAACTACATACCTTAGGTAGGTATATACCCTGCGCTCTTTTATCATTCTCCGGACGGTGCGTTTAGGGCGTTCGTATTGCCGTGTTGCGTATAATTTATTTTATATTTATTAGCTAGGCACTACGACGCCACCGGTCAAACGAAGCTAGGAAGGGGGTTGGAAATCGGAGAATTGATGATTTGTCGAGAAGTGCGGTTTGGGTAACACAGCAAGGGCTTAAAGAATCTGAGCTGACGTGACTTTGCCTTAGGTTAGGTTATGTCAGGTTAGGTTAGGTTCAAGCTGGCACGACACCTTGCAGCCGTCGGGAAGAGCTGCTGGTAGCAATGCTGAATGCTAGCAATATGTACATGCTAGCGACATCGTGCTTGCAGTGCTTGCGATGCCTGTAATACATACCTACCTAAGGTACCTACAATAGGTACCTACAAAGGTACCTACCTAGGTTACCTAGTTACCCAGGTACCCAGGTAAGATGTTAGTATGTGGTTACTTTGTAATAAACTTAATTTAGGGCCATTCGTGCTCTCTTGTGTTGTGCTCCGCGTCGCGTCGCACGGCAGCAACTACCCAAGACTTACATAGCATATAGTATTGGGAAGCCGGAAGGAACGTATGTGGGTTTAGAGCAAGAGAGCTTAGCTTAACTTAACTAGCTTCGCTTCGAGTTGCACTTGGAGAATTTCCCACCTACAACTTCGAATGGGTCGAATTGGTCGAATGACCCCCTAGAGGGCCAAGGAAGAAAATAATTTTTAGCATTCTTTGCTTTGCTTTGCTTCCCCGAGCACGGGGTAAGGCATCGCGCGACACGACCGCCGAGATTGTCCTGCGCATGTGCGACCACGGCCGGACCACCATCGACCGTGCGCGATACCTAGCTAGGTAGGTATCTGTGTAAGTCAGGTAAGTATTGTTTGTACCTTCTTACCCGGCCTACCTAAAGGCTAGATCAGGTATGTATGTATTATACGATACATCTTCCCAATTTCCGCGGTGCAGGGGATATAATATGCGAATATGTACGTAAGGTCGGCAAGGAAACGAAGTGAAACAAGGAGAAAAAAAAAGGGAAAAAAAAGGGAAAGCGGAAGAGTCAAAGCGGTCGAGTCGGGATAGGAAAATACCCGCGCGCCAGACGGCTAAGTCGTCGGGTTGCGTGTGATTCGCGCCCACACGCGCTCCAGCCGCTGGTCTAGTCCGGCGATGCAACGACATCCTACCGCCATCCCCCACGGGGGGGAAGGAAAGTAGGGTTGCCTGCCCAGGTTCGAATTTTCTTCTCGTCGCGCATCGCGTCCCGTCTCAAAACGGTCATGCAATTGCTGACGACGCAGATACGCATCTCCGTCCCGAGAATAGAACAGAAAAAGCAATATTACTGCTGACAATAACCCCGATAAACCTCATTCAGGCGATATCCTTCTCGAATTGGGTATTCGTTGTTACCTCCTGCTATTATTAGCGCGTGCATTGCGAGAAGCATTGACAGAGGCGGGAAATGCTGTGGAAACGGAGTGGTATCTATCCCCATGTTGCAGTTGTCGGCTCTTTGCTCACACTCACATAGATCACGTACGGCATGAAAACTATAGTCTAGGGACTTGACCTTGACGATGGGTAAAGGTAAGACAAAAACTGGGGTGAGGCATATCCATTGTCGATCGCGAAGTCAAAAGTTCTTAAACACAACTCGTAGGACCGGCTCACACTTACTAGCACGCCGACGATACTGGTCTATAGCAGGACAATTAAATTTAAGCTAACATTGATAGAATATAAACACAAACACCAGGGACTGGCCCGGGGAAGCACCTCTTACCTTCCCCCGGCTACAGCTAGCCATTTAATATTCTTGAGTCCGAAGATGGGTGCTCCACTGAAGAGGAATAGACCACAACACCTACAGTACCGATAGTTAATCCCGTTCACCTAATGCATCTGCACTGAGGTGCACTAACCACGTCCCGCTAAATGGGGAAGCATTAGTGAGACTAGGTAGCCACCGGAATACCTACAACCCGTCAGTGCTACTATATCTGGATCGACCGACTTATCGAATGAGCAGATGGGCCACCTATGTGGGAAAACCCCCCAAAGCGGAGGGAGGATTGGGGGGCCACATCGCGATTGGGGACATTCCAAATCTTGTGAATCCTCCTGCTCTCCGACTACATGCATACACCATATGCAGAGATTGGACGTGTGTTTTTGTGTCTGTTTATTGACATTTTCCAAAATATAGCCGCAGCCGCCGCAGCCGTAGCATCATTGACAATGAAATGCATGATGACTCGCAGTAGCGGCCCTACCATGAGTAAAATACTGCTTAGGAGATAGCGCGTCGCTGATCTAGACTTGTTTCGGAGACAGCTGAGCTGACTGCCTTCGGTCCTACACCGATTACTTTATTGCATCCAAAATCCAACCTCGTCTTCTGCCTCCAATTAGGCAGACGTCTTACCTGGTCGGGACGGAAACAATGCGGCTTGTCAGCAAAGTCGTCCAAATCTCGCTCGCGATCTTAGCCTATCTAGATATATGTATGTACATGTGTACCGACTGCGAGATGCAATCCACATACATACCTACATACAGAAGAAGGTAGTATTTTCTCTTTTTTTCGACGTACATGCGCTGCGGTGAAGTGGAGGTCTTAGCTACCCTGAACTTGGTAGACTAGCTCACAACCACAACTCTCACCGAGGAAAGTCGAAAATCGCGTCTTGGTCCCGGCCCAGCCGGGTTCTTTTCGGGCGTGCAGGTCAAGTAACGACACCAACATATGTAGGAGGGCGCCTCCTCCTCACTCCCCATTGTTACTGTTACCTAGCGTCGAAATCTTCGCGGTGGTTGGCCGGCCGTCCCCCGCCCGGACTGGACGCGACGCGGCCGTATAGGCGGCCTGCCTCCTCTTTCCTTTTCTTATATACCCCTATATACTGCCTTGTACCTACGTATACATTCACATATCATATATTAGCAAAAACCAAAAACCCACGCTGCGTCCCAGATGCGCAAGAGCAGGCTGCGTTGCGACGCTGACCGCATTGGCTCGTCCCCATGCGCGCAGGTCGTTAGCTCAGCGGGTCCTTCGTCTTCCCATTCGACGGTACTCCGCGGCAGATTAGGGGGAAACAGAAAAAAAACCTGGGCGCGAAACATGGAGGCCAAGCTTTTCGCGGCTTAATATCTATGTCAGATTAATATCTATGAAACACCGCGTGCATGGCGCCGATGCGACGGTACATATACAGTCCTATATATCTGAATGTAGGTATGTATGTCTGCATGCCCGCCTGCCCAACGCTTCGATGTTGGGATGTTATACCTTGGGTGGGTAGGTAGCTACCTACCCGGTAGCTATACTGGCTCGGCCGTCCTCGACCCGAGGAGATATGAGCAGGTATTGGCAGGTTAACTGAGAGTAAACAAACAGGTCTACATCTACGCATGCCGCGCTACGGAATTAGGGTGCCTAGCAGCCGATCGGAGGGTTTGTGGGCGAATAGCATAGCGCGGAACTCGTGACTGGCCCAGGAATGACCTCAGCCGACACTACGCCGCAGTGCGGTTCTACCAATGACTAGCCTGCATGCAAAGAGGCTCAACGGGTTCGTTCTTGATCTTTTGTTAAAGTTTTCTGCTATAGCATAAAGAGGCAGATGATCTGACTTGATGGCTGCACATTACACGCGAAACAACGCAACACAGCCCAGGAGCTTTCGCCCGACGAATAATGTATCATGCTCCAGCCTCCCTTCGTCCACTCCCCCCCACCCCACCGAGGCTGTAAAGGCGATCGGGTGGAGAGATAGATGGGGGTCTGCTCTGACCTATAGTGTACCCCACGAACATCGCATCAGGCTAGACCGGCTACGCTATCTCCGGAAGACCTCCGTTGACTTAGCTTGGCGATCTCTGCGCATTCCTGCCTATTCGGGAAGGGGCACGTGTTCCGGATCGGGACGCGCTTAGTACGGTGACCACATGTCATGCCACGACGATCCAAGAGCATGATGGGGCAAGCTACCCACCGCTTGAACGGGTATGTAGGTGTCTAAGGTTAGCTTGTTTCTGCTTGAGAGAGCGGGAGCGATGGGATTCGTTTCGAGAAGAGTATATGAATTTATGCGAGGACGGGAAGGGTAAATGGGCGTAGGAATCGGATCCTAAAGACCACCTGTGCCACGCGACGGCGGGTTCTTAGAAAACGTCATTGCAATCCTTCTGGGCGACGGCGTCGTGAATGGGACCAGATAGAGTCACTCAGGGCAAGAAAATGTTGGTAACTTCTGCTATGGAATTTTGTGACGTGTTGATTCGTTGTTCTTGAGGGGGGCTAGGGGTTGACTCATCTTAGCTCTTGTTTTTTTGCGGCTTTGATTTTGGCATCCTCTTCCTAAATTACATTTCCAGTAGTTTTGGAGGGTAGTACAGTTATGGGGAGATCACCTGGTACAAGTTTTTGGGTTAAAATGCTGGGATGCATCAGAGAAGAGTTTGACACCCACATCGTTGTAGGACTTAGATGAGGCCTTGCGGATTGTTTATGCCTTACAACTCACTACTCGAATCATATGATATTATTATGAGAAGAGGCCTCTCGGTGGAGTGCGTACAAAATCTTGATACTAACTCCGGCATCAAATTTCGTATAGGCAACCTAGCTAGCATGTGAATATTCCTAGGGAGGGAGCCACATGATATTTACTCTCCAGCTTCCTTATGGTGAAACAGTGCTCCTACTTTGCACAGCCTCGTCTTGTCGACATAGCCGACATACGATTGATTAATTGATTAATTGATTGTTTAATATCTACTGCGGCTCAGTTCAGTCTTGAATCACATGCTGCTCCGACGGGACGCCTGCTTTCCACCTGTACGACGAAGCAACATGCTCGTCGAGAGGGCCGCTCTGCCCCGGCTTCTGGTAGAAATTCTCCCGGTACGTCCCCCCCGGCACCGCGTAGTCGTCCCAGAACAAGCCCCGGCGCCGTAGCTCGGGGAGCAGAAGCTCGATGATGTCCCTGAAGGATTGCGGGAATAGCGCATAGGCCTGTGTAATTCATGCTATGAGCGAAATCCTTTCTTTTCTTTTTCTTCTTTTTTCTTCTTCTTCTTTTTTTTTTTTTCTTGGGGTGGAGGGGTTCGTAAATTAGAAACTAAGGGGTAGGTGCTTACGAAGTTGAAGCCGTCGACGTCGGCCTCGTCGACCCAGGTCTCGAGCCCGTCGGCTACTTGCGACGGCGTGCCGACGAAGACGGGCCCGTTGCCGCCGATGGCGACGTGCTCTGCTATCGTGTGCTTGGTCCACTTCGCGGTCTTGGGCGAGAATCGGGCGAAGCCTTCGACGGTAGATCTAAACTTTTTGTATCAGACACTCATGTACCTAAACTAATTTGAGAGTGGAAAAAAAAGGGGGGGGGAGAAGGTTTCCCTCCCTTCGGCGCATGTACCATACCGCACAGCATTGCTCTCGACGTGTCTCAGCTCCTCCTCGTCCCCGTACTGGTCGAGGTCGATCCCCGTCCACCCGCCGAACAGGGCCAGCGCTCCCTCCTGCGACGCGTACTTCCTATAATCAGCCAACTTCGCCTGGGCCTCTTCCTCCGTGCGCCCCAGGATAGGCGTGACCAGCGCTAGGACCTTGATGTTCCGCGGGTCGCGGCCGTACGCGGCCCGCGCGAGCTCGCGCACCTCGGCGATGCTGCGCGCGCACACCTCGGGCGCGTGCGCGGACAGGAATACCGCCTCGGCGTGCTGCGCCGCGAACCGCTTCCCCGCGCGCGACGTCCCGGCCTGCAGGAGCAGCGGCGTCCGCTGCGGGCTCGGCTGGCAGATGTGCGGGCCCGGGACGGCGAAATACGTCCCGCGGTGGTGGATGGGTCGCACTAGCTCCGGCTGCGTGTATATCCCGGACGCGCGGTCGAGCTTCACCGCGTCGTCGCGCCACGAGGACTCCAGCAGCTTGTAGATTACTCGGACGTATTCTTCGGCTTGGGAGTAGCGCTCGTCGTGCTTTTGTGTATGTAGGCGGTTAGTAAAATTTTATGGTGCGAATATATATATGTATACCATACAGGTAAGAATCAAGTTCCAGATTAGCTGCGGTAAGGTGGGTGGGTGCATGTATGAACTTACTTTTGGTTGCTCTGCGAAGCCTAGGTTCCTCGCAGCTGAGTCGAGGTAGCTTGTGACGATCTAATCCCCGTATTTCAGCACAAAGTCTTGTTTAAATACACGTGCGAATTTCAGGGGGAGGGAGGGGGGAGGGAAAAGGGGGTTATCTTAGCTGACATTCCAACCTAATCTAAACTCCGTTAATTATTAACACATTTATACAAGGTGACTGGAAGACCTAAGAAAAAACATACCGTCCTTTAGACAGATGATCAACCGTCGACAAGCGTCTAGCGAAGTGATACGGCTGCTCGTACGTAGTCGAAGCCGTGACGCCAAACCCGATGCTCTCAGTGGCCGCTGCCATGGCGGCGATAACGGCGAATGGCTCGTTCGTCGGCCACTGCGCTCCGGAGATCTTTGCGGGATCCAGGGAGTTCTTATAGACGTCGTATCCTCCTATCGATGGGATCAGCATCTATACCTTAGGTAATCTAATCGGCATGGGATTGATAGGCCGTATTATTAGGTTTAAGTTAGGATAGATATTATTATTTTAGATACCTACCTAGGACGTCGGCGATGAATATGCCGTGGAATTTCCCCTTCTCGAGGAGCTTCGCCAGCTCGACCCAGTGCGATACCTCGTTGAAGCGCCACGACTCATCGTCCGGGTGGCGCCATAGACCAGGCGATTGATGCCCGCTGGCTAAGATATAGGTAGGATGAGCCGGTTGGACGTCATTTGAATAGGTAGTTTAGGTAAGATAGGTTGGTTGGTTAATGGGACCTACTCATCATTACGAAGGCATTGAGCACGAGGCTCTTCTTCGGCTTTTCATCGCTGCTCATTGTGTCGCTTCCGTATCAATGTAAATCTTACTCACGTGCCTAGTAATAATACAAAACACAGTCAAAGATTGATTCACGAAGGATAAATCCAAGCTAGATCTTAGCTCATTACGCTTCTATCTCGCTAGGTAGTTGTAATACCTAGGTTACGTCAAGCTATATCATATTTCCTCCTCCCCCTCCGTCTCCGAGCGCCGGTGAAGGTGGCCTATCCACTCTTAAGCAAAGAACGCAATATCACGTTTGACAATGGACATCCGGGTTTTCTGCGCATGGGTTGCCTGTTCATAGCTTTTTTGCTTTCCGAACGTTTGGGCTTGGCTGCGATCACGCAAGGCGACGGACTCGATCACGCAATTACAGCTTGAGGCGGGGTTCCTCCAAACGATATGCCTTACCTTGGTATGGTTACGCGCGATGAAGCAGAACGTCAAAAGGAAGGGCGGGGAAGGGGCTTATAACGGTCCTGTGAGAAAACAAGGTCTTTTCGTGTAGATCGGGAGGATGAGGTGGTACACTGAGCGGGAGTGGCATGGGATTATATAGGGCTGGACCGTTTTCGCAAGCTTCTTTCTACTAGGGAAACGAGCTTGGTAATTGTTACCACTGGGTCCATCTTAACTTATTGAAAGTGCTGTTATTATTCCCTACGAAAAGGCTAGCTACATCGATAACCTTGAATTAAAAGCCTGGTGAGTCTGCTTATTTGCCTTCGTCTTTAGGAGGTTCCACCTCCTGATATGGCGGTTCCTCCTGGTATTTATCATACTTATACTTAGATCCGATATGATCATCCCTTAACCCTTTCTGGCCCTTCCCGTAGACCCTCTCTCGAGCAGTCAGTGATTCTCCTTCCGGCGGGGGATCTGGGTAAATCCCACGGCGTCTTAGCTCCGGGATCAGCAGCTCCACTACGTCCTCAAACGTCCCGGGAGTAGTCACGTAGCCGATATTGAATCCATCCAAATCCGCTTCTTCTATCCAGCGTTCCAGGTCATCGGCTACGGTCTGAGGAGATCCGATACCGACGGGACCAAGGCCCCCTATCGACGCCTTCTGGGCGATTACGCGCGGGGTCCACTTCGGGACGTCCCTGCTCGTAGTAGTAAACGCGTCCAGGATGCTGCGAACCTTGTGCGCCTCCAGCGAGTCCGCTGCCGTGATCTCTTGGTCCAGGGGAATCTTAGACAAGTCGATTCCGGTCCAGCCACTGACGAGCACGAGGCCGCCGATGACAGAGCCGTACTTAAGAAGCTCGTCGTATTTCGCATGCGCTTCCTCGTCCGTGGGCGCAACGATGGGCGTGTAAGTCGCGAAGAACTTGAGCGAGCGCGGATCTCGACCCTTCGAAGCAGCTAGCTCCCTGATCTTAGCGATCTTAGGCCTGAGGACAGAGGCGGCGTGAGATGACACGAAGATAGCTTCCGCGTGGGTCGCCGCAAATTCGGACCCGGCGGGCGAAGTACCAGCCTGAAATAGCAGCGGAGTTCTCTGCGGCGATGGGTCGACTATGTGCTTTGTGTTTAGAGTGAAGTACTTCCCCTTGTGATTGATCGTGCGAATCTTGTCCGGGTCAAAGTAGGTGTCGTTTTCTGGATCAGGAGAGATCGCATCGTCTGCCCACGATCCTTCCCAGAGCCTATAAGTCATGTAAGTTTCACTGAGACGCTAAGATTTCAACTGTAATAGGCATCATACTTGTAGAGTACTTTCAAGTACTCATCGGCCTGCAGATACCGCTCATCGTGATCAATAGGTGTATCGAGGCCAATAGCTTTGAAGGCCGCCTTTTTCCAGGAAGTCACAATGTTCCAACCGAACCGACCACCGGTCAAATGATCTAATGTGGAAAAGCGCTTTGCCAATAGAAAGGGGGGCTCAAACGAAGTTGATGAGGTGATAGCGAAATTGAGATTCTTCGTCACCGCAGCCATTGCTGCAATTGGCTATAACACAACACTTAAGTTTTAGCCCTTCCATGCTTATAAATATACTTCAATGCTGATAGACCTACGATAGTTGGATCCGTTACGGGCCATTGTGCGGCTCTTCTAATACAATTGTCAAGACTTCCTTCGTAGGTATCGTAGCCTCCGTAGGTATCTGCGAGAAACAAGGCATTGAAGCCTCCTCTGTCTAGCAATTTTGCTAATTCTAACCAATAGTCAAGGTTACGCTTCGTAGCCGACTTGTCGGCAGGATTCTGATGTGTTGTTAGTTATAGACTTCGACATGGGGGATATAAAATAAACACTTACTTTCCATTGGCCCGGTGAAAGATGGCCAATGGTTGACATGTCAAATGCATTCAGCAAGATCTGCTTCTTACCCTCCGAAGAAGCCATTTCAACCCGTTCTTTGACTATTGCGAATTTTAGATATCGAAGTAGGTGGTCCACGTATATTGTGTTCAGGAGAAGACGAGGTCGCTATATATAGACTATAAGCACCTGATCATATATTATTTACAACTTCACATTATAAATAAATTCAACTAGCGATTCCTTCGCTCATATGTCAGATATCGTATTCCGGTATTTGACCGATATTGACGTGACGGTAAAAGCTGGTCTAAAATTCTAGCCGCGGGCAAGATTGCCAACCCGGACGTCCTATCGCGGAGGTGCAAAGACGCGGGGGGTATTGCGTGCTTCGTCTATAGAAGAACGTGGTAGGTCGGCAACGCATAACTAGTCGCATGATAACGCGTTTCAAGATAACTTCATTCTCGCAGATATAAGGCGTCGTTTTTGACCGGTTATGAATGAAATTAATACCTGACATTCACATTGGACCGGCCAGGCTTTCATTATTGTTTTTACTATACGAGCGTGGTTGAGTTACTCTTCAATATGACTACCGAAGACTTAGAGCAGACCATTAATACAAATGGACCGACGCTACCCTCATCTGAAAAAGCTAGCTCAGGAAGGCCGACTAACGGCGTGAAGGCACCGATAATTGAGACTGTGGAAGAAAAGGTCGAGCCGCTACTGAAGGAGCCAAAGTATGGCAATTATCCTACACCAACCCTCAAGTTAGAACAACGCTACATCGACGATCCAAGACAGTTAAGGGTGGCTGTCGTCGGTGCAGGACTTTCCGGTGTGCTCGCCGGCATTATTCTTCCTCCGAAGGTTCCCAACTTGAAGCTGACTATATTCGAGAAAAATGCCGATGTGGTGAGCAATGCTACCAGTACTTGAAGTTAATATGTACATATGTTTCGCTAATAAACCCTAGGGTGGCACATGGTTTGAGAACATATATCCGGGAGTCAGGTGTGATGTTCCAGCACACGTATATCAGACCAGTTTCGCCCCAAACGTCAACTGGTCAGAGCAGTTCGCGCAGGGCCGCGAGATCAGGGACTACTGGCAGGGGCTAGCGCGGAAGTACGACGTATACCAGTACTTGAAACTCACCCACAAGGTCGAGGAGCTGAGCTGGGATGAGAAGAAATCCGTATGGAACGTCAAAGTACATAATCTTACCACCGGGGAGACGTCCAGCGAGGAGTTTGACTACGTGTTGACTGCTATCGGCCGCTTCAACGCCTGGAAGCTACCAGACTATCCTGGCATAAACGATTTCAAGGGTCTTCTTCGACATGCTTCTAACTGGGATCCTAATTTCGATCCTAAGGGGAAACGAGTTGCAATCATTGGCAACGGCGCAAGCGGCATACAGCTTACTGCCAATATTCAGAAGCATGTCAAGCACCTAGATCACTACGCCCGGAATAAGACATGGGTTACGGCGTCATTCGCCGGTGATGAGACTTCCATCGAACCTATCCCCATATCATCTGAACTGCAGGAGTCGTTCAAAGACCCCAAGGAATACGTCAAGTGGAGGAAGGAGCTGGAATCCAAGTACTGGCGGGGGTTCTCAAGCTGGCTCAAGGGATCCGAGCTCAACGAAAAGTCCCGCGAAGAATTCGCGGAACTTATGAGGAAGCGCGTAGCCAGGAAACCCGAACTCCTAGACAGAATCATCCCCGACTTCTCTCCTCACTGTCGACGACTCACCCCGGGACCCAATTACTTCGAAGCCATTACGGAAGACAACGTAGACTACATCCAGACGCCGATAAAGCGCTTCACGGAAACGGGCATCGAGACCGTCGACGGCGTGCACCGCGAGGTAGACGCGATATTCTGCGCGACCGGCGCGAATCGGGACATGGTGCCGCCGTTCAGCATCTGGGCGTACGGGAAGGACCTGTCGAAGCTGTGGGAGCAGGACGGGGAGTACGGGTTTCCCTACACGTACATAGGGGCAGGGACGCCTGGGTTCCCGAACCTCGGGTTCATCCACGGGCCGCACGGGTCGGGGCGGTCGGGCACGGTGCCGCACAGCGTCGAGGTGCAGGTGACGTTCTACGCGAAGCTGCTGCGCAAGGTGGCGCGCGAAGGGATCCGGACGATCCAGCCGTCGAAAAAGGCCGCCGACGACTTCGTGCAGTACTCGGACGCGTTCTTCGCCACCACCGTGCTCTCGGAGAACTGCAGCTCCTGGTACAACAGCGGGAGGCCCGGGAGCAGGATACACGGGCTGTGGCCGGGAAGCGCGACCCAGGTGACTATCATCTACCGCGAGCCGCGGTGGGAGGACTGGGAGTACGAGTACCTCTCCGAGAGCGGGAACAGGCTCGCTTGGTACTTTGGCGTCGGGTCGACTCTGGCGGAGCAGGATCCTAACGTGGATATCGTGCCGTATATTAAGGATCCGGCTGCCATAGACTTGAGGGACTTGCATGAGAGCTGGTGGGATCTACCTTGAGGAGGCATATTTGACATATCTCTAGCAGAACTGGGTTTGCAGTTTCAGTCGATATCCGTAGTGCATGATAGAGATAGAGATAGAACTATACAGTCTCGCCTGGTTATGTCTGAGTGTTAGCTGTACTAAATATATGTCCGCTCTGACTATATTGACATCGATACATCTTCAAAGGAAACAGGCATCGTCAAACCGCGTAGATACCTCAGTAGCTGTGAAGAGATGCTCGTATGACGTATCGTAGGCTTTTCCGTCGAAAGCAATATAAGGTAAGTAATTGATTACACGGATAACTATCCTTTTTCGTAACGTATTCAAGAATAATATGCTTTCAGATAGTTTGGACTAAGCCAAAGACTAAGATAAATCCCTTTCAACACTCCAACTATACCCGTTACGCTGATATCTCCAAAAGATCAAGTCCCTAGAGACGAGCTCGACCATTTTCATGTCTTTGAAAGAGACATTCACTCATGATAATTGCTTAAGCGTAGTTGACTACTCACAATATTAAGAATCAACCCGCGCAGCTAAGATGCAATAATGGTGCCGAACGTAGACGAAACAAGTCTACCCCGACACCTTGAAGACGGTGTTATGTCGCGAGTCGGCCGAGGGAGAAATCGCATCGCTTCCTATCGGATCCGGACTGAAACTGCTCAATGGACTAACGGTCGCGCGCCGTAACTCGGACCCAGAACCATTTAACTCCGGTCTCGAAGCTCCCGCGTCGAGCTCTGCTATCTGCGTCGTCTCTTTTGCTTGAGCTGCGGAACCCCCTTTGGGCTTTGTCTTATCTGCCACAGGTTCATCAATCTGCGGACTCGGTTCGGGATCCCCGCCATTACTGTGACCAATCCTCCTCTTTCGTCTGCGGCGGTAGAGGATAATGGCTCCGCACAACGCTCCTAGGACGCCAAGCGCTGTGCCTATTGCTATTCCCACGATTACGCCCCCGAAGAGAACCGAAACGGAGTTGGAATTCCCGCCTGGCTCTTGACTCGTGCTGGCACTGCTGGGCATGCCGGCTGCACTGGACGTCGCGGTTAATTGCAGTGGGAAGACCTCATGGTAGACAGTGGGGGCAAATTCCGCAGGCCAACCACTCACAACCGCCACCCAAGTAGAATACTGTCCCTCCATGTCGAGTTCCGTGTATGGCGGATCCCAGACCATCCACACCACCTCCGTTAGGCTCATGTCCATAACACTCGCACAATATCGCCCGCTGGGAACCGAGGGACCGGCATCGTTTCCGCTTGACACGCAAGTCCAAGACCCTGACGGACAACACCACGCCTGCGAATACTCCGACACCCCGTCCGTGACGGCCGTCACACAGGCCGTAGTCCAGTTGTCCAAGCAGGCGGACCCGGGGTACGCCAACGTCGACCACCGGGGCTCTTCGAGGGCCGCGTCCGTCCCTATCCCCTCGTCGACCTCCTTGTACATGTTATCAAAGAGCGTAAAGTACCCGTCTGGAAAACATCTCGGCTCGAACCATATCTTTGCCCTCCCGAACACGTTAACCGCCTGGCAAGTGAGGCTCGTCCGCAGATGGGTCGAACCATCGGCGTACGTCAGGTCCTTGCAGTATACTGAGAGCGTGCAGTCCGCATTACGCGGCGGTGTGAAAGGAGTAGTTTGCGGCGGTAGTGACGGTGTTCTACTAAACGGCAATCGCGTTGTGATACTCGCAGACATGGCCTAGAAATTATATAATATATGGCAATAGAGTGAGGAAATGGCTAAAACGGCACGGTAAAGGGGACACGCCCGTTACTAGTACTGCTTGCTTGTCAGTCTTGTGGACTTGTGTGCCCTGTTTAGTCGCATTCCGACATATCATGCAGCTTCCCGTTTATATCACATTACACCGGTTTCTAAACTGTATGGTTGTTGTATTTTCTTTTTTTCTCTTCAACTTTACAAAAACAGACGAATACTAAGCCCAAGATATATAGTATTAACAGAAGGGATTCTCATTTCTAGTTGATTAGGTAGTTTTCCAGATGAAAATGGAGAAGAGGCTCGTAGAATTACAAACCATCGAAAACCGTTGCATTTAACCTGTCCAACACGTAGGGGATCACTGAGGGTCAAACAGAGAAGTTTCAACATACGTTATACAAGGCCACAGTGAGATCGAAGAATATACGTTGCATTTTTCCTGTCTTGGCCTATTGGATGCTCGCTCAGCCGAGGCGACCTACTAGCATCATGTTAAGCTAGATACCTAGGAGAAGCGAATTTAGGATCGAAGTAGAAACAGCAACCAATTCTCGAGTAGTATGCTCCTATTCAGAGCAGATACTCCAGGTGATTATTATAACACCGAAACACTTGATATAGTGGCAATTTCAGACCGAACTGTATAACATAGGGTATAAGCACCATCCATACCATACCAACTAATACCGACTTCCGAATAGTAACCCCTATTCCCTCCACGGGTCAAACCCATATGCCCCTTTTCCTTTTCCTTTTCCCATTTATCCTCCCACTCCTACCTACCACCAACACTCATACCACGTCTCCCTTCCCCTTCCCCTCCCCCCGCCCCTAATGCGCCCTATTCTCCCTCTGCCTCCTCTCCCTCTCGAAGATCCACAGCGCCGTCGCGACCGCCATCACGGCCCACCGCTCCCCGAGCACGCCGCTGGCCCCCGACCCCAGGAACCGGAACCGCAGCTTCTTCGTCAGGCTCGCCGTCGCCCACGCCCACACCGCCACCACCTCCCTCCCGTCCCCCGCCCGCGCCCGCGCCCGCGCCCCCCCCGCAGGCGCCCCCCTCCCGTCCAGCCCGCTCGGCGCGTCCGTCCGCAGCCGGACGAGCTTCCACCCGCTGGACCGGCCGCCCAGCGCGCCTACCATCTCCGCCCGCGACCGCCGCCACGCGAACGGCTCCCGCCGCAATCCCTCCGCCGCCCCCGCCCCCGCCCCCGTCTCGACGACGAACGTATACGGCCCGTCCAGCAGCCCCGTCGGCGTCTCGACGCGCTCGAGCGCGCGCGGGACCCCCGCCCCCGGCACGAGCGGGGGCAGGGTGACCGTCAAGCAGCGGTCGAAGCCGAGGCGCTCGACGGCGGCGAGCGGCGGGCTGCGGGGCCCGGGGCCGCAGTGCAGCAGGACGTCGGGCTTGGAGGAGAAGGCGGAGCGGGCGAGGGAGACGGCGTACAGGGGACTGGCCTGGTGCTCGCCGATGTGGAAGTGGCGCCCCGATTCGAGGTAGAGGTTGAATGCGGGGGGGAACTGGCGGGGGATTGGGGGTTGTGGTTGTGGTTGTAGTTGTGGTTGTTGTGGTATTTGTTGTGATTGGGGTTGAGGGTGAGGTTGGGGTTGGGATGGATGGGATGGAGCTTGGGGCGTGAAAGGGGGAGGGTGCTGCGAGCCTGTGGCTATGGTCGCCGTGCCGTCTGTAGGGTGTTTGGTATACGGAGGCGGGGCGTCTTCTTCGACGGCGTCTTTGATGTGCGGCGCCATGTTTGAGTTTATGTTTTTTTTTTTCCTTGCTTCTTCCTTGATTTCTTTGTTTTACTTTCCTTTGCTTTTCGTTCTATTTTCTTTTTGTTTTTCTCTTTTCTATTTATGGTGATGATCAACAAATAAATGACACCGCCCAAGTAGCTGCTAATGTATAAACTAGAAATGGGTGGTAAAGAGATTAATCGAAAATCGAAAAAAAAAAGACTCGGTGCCTAGAAACCAACTGGGCGGATTAATCTGTGGATGTGAGAGTTATGTCCGGGAGTAATCACCAGAGGATCTTCTCTCTTTACATATGTTCCTTCGCTTCCTTCGTCGCAAAGAGTAGTACCTTAGGTAGGTTAGGTACCTAGTGTTGTACGTTGTACCGCCTAGCATGAATCGTTACAATATATGTAATTGTACATTTCTTGTTACCTAATCGAGCCAGCTTATCTCTCTATTCATATGAAAGATTCATGAAAGATGGGTCAAGTTCTCGTGTATGGATTATGAGGTATATACCTAAGGTACCTAGGTAGGTATTTATTATATATCTGGCCATCTGCTCTCATATATATATGTAAACTATCGACCGACTTTCCAGCCCTTCAGCCACCACAATGCTTGCTAGCTTACATACATAGTAGTACACCACGCCGCGTAGCCGTGCCATGCAAACACGGTGTCGGTGTCGGCCAACGAAGAAGTGGGACGATCCTATAGACTAGGACGCTCCTCGGCTGTGCTACGAACCGCTCATAAGTGTGGATTGTAAGGTCGGCTGCTCTAACGATTAAACCGGAATGATCTGCAGAGACGTTGTCAGCCTTACCAGCGCGAAGCGAAGTACGGTGCGCGGGGTTACAAATAACCACCAAATTGCCAAATTAACAAAATCATATAATCACATATTACATATAATCACATAATCATATAGTATATAGTATAATTATAATATTATTTGTATTGTTTTTTAGAATTAAATATAGGAGTTTTTTTTTTCATTATAAAATAAATGTATAAAAAATGTTAATTATATAAAATTACTTTTTTAAATTTAAATATTAATAATAATATATTTATTATAAAAATCCATAAATTTAAAAATTAATAAAAAAAACTTTAATTAAAATTAAATAATTAAAATTATATCTTTAATATTTTTTAAAACCATTATTTTTTTTAAAAATAATTTTTATTCTTTATTTAATACTATTATTATTTTTTATATTTTAATATTTATTTATTAATTTTTAATTTTATTTATTAAAATTAATAAAAGTTTTTTAAGAATTAATTTAATTAAAATAAGTAAAAGCTTTTTAAAAATTAAATCTTTAATTAAATTAAATTATATTTATTTAAATTTAAAATAATATATGTTTAAAATTAATTTCTTTAATTATTTAAAATTTTAAAGATATTTTATTAAATTTTAAAAATATTAATTCTTTAATTAATTATTACGAATATTTAAGTTAAATAAAGTTAAATAATAATTACCATTTTTATATTTTTTATTTATAAATATTATAAAGATATATATAAAAATTCTTATAATTAACTTTTTTAAAAAAAAAAAAATTATTAATTAAATAAATAATAAATTTAAAATTAATTTCACACTTTTTTTATTATAATATAAAAAGCTATATTTTTAAATTATTTATAATAATGTTAAAAATAATAATAATTATAATTAGTTAATTAATATTAATTATTATATCATTTAATTTTTTAATTATATTAAAATAAATAACATATCTTATAATGCATTAATTTATAATTATTTATAAAAAATTTATATAATTTATTTTAAAATCTTTAAATTTAATTATTAAAAAAAAAAAATTAAATAAATTATTAATTTAAATTACTTTAATTTTAATAATTAATTAATATAATATAAATATAATTGAAAATCTAAATAATGAATTTAATATTAAGGTAAAAAACTTTATTTTTAAATTAATTATAATAGTAAAGATAATTTAATAATTAATAAAAGTTTTATTAATGATTTTAATTTTAATAATTTATATAAAGGGATTTTCTAATAAAATTTAATTAAATATAGTTTTAATATTATCTTTTAACATTTTAATTTTTATTTTATTTTCATTATTTATATTTAAATTCAAGTTTTACTTTTTTATACTTTTATTTAATATTTTATTTATCGCCATTAATTCCACTTTCTATTCATTATTAATTGCAATAATATTTACCTTTTAACGTTTTTTATATTTAATATTTTATATAAGTGATTATATTTAATCAAATTTATTTAATAAATTCTTAAAATATATATATAAAATTTTAATAAAGTTAAAAATATTTATAATATTTTAAGGTATATTTTAAATATTTTTATAAATAAAAATGTAATTATACTTAAATTATTAAATTTAAAATAAAGGTTAAAATATAAAGTTATAATATTCTTTAATATTAAATTTATAAAATTTGAATTTATCCATATTTAACATATTATTATTATATGATATTTAACTAATAAAAGATATTAATTTTATTATAAAATCTTTTAAATTTAAAAGCTTTTTAAGATTATTAAATAGTGGTTATATAAAGTTTAATGGTATTAAAACATATGTTTTATGATTTAAGGTAAATAATATTAATTATATAAATATAATAAAAGGTAAGGAAATTAATTTTTAAATATAGTTTATAAATAAATATAATAAATTAAATGGAATTAAAGATATTTATTATTAGGGTTAATAATTAAATTTAAGTTTTTTTATAATAAATAATTTAATTTCTTTTTTTAAGTATTAATACCTTTTAAAAGGGAATTTATTTTAAAATAATAATAAATTAAAAATGTAAAAATATATATTTTACTTTTTTAAAATAATTATTATAATTATAATAATAAGTGTTAATATAAAAAATTATAAAAATTTCTTAATTATAATGTATTAAATATAATATGAATAATATAATAATTTTAAATTTTATATATATATTTAAAAAATATTTTAAAATACGATTTTAAATTAATATAAATTAATTAAATATATTTATTTTATAAAAATTAAAGTAATGAAAATTAAATTAATATAATAAAATAGTTAATAATAAATTATTTAAGATTTTATTAATAATTAAAAAAAGCATAGTTTAATTATTTAAAATAACTTAAACCCTTTTTTAAAAAGTAATGTATATATTAAAATAATAGGGATAAAATATAATATATATATTATAATAATTATTTTTATTATTAATTAAAAAAAAGAAATTTATTTTTTTACTTTTATTAATTAAAATTAATATATTTATGTAATAAAAGATAAGATAATAATAAAGGGATAAAATTATAATTAAGAAAAGACTTTAAAAGTAATTAATATTAAATATAAACCTTATATTAAAATTTATAATAAAATTATAATTTTTAAAAACTTTAAATAATTAAGATTTTATACATTTAATGATAAAATTTTAAATTTCATAAAACTTTATAATATTATATATAACATAAAAAAATAATTTATTTATTTAAATATTTTTATTTTTATAAAAAACATTTATTATTTTTTTTTTTCTTTTTTATTTTTTTATTTTTTATTACTATTAATTATTTTTAATATTATTAATTTTTATTATTATTTATCATTTATCATTTCTATAAATTTATTTTATTTACCTTATTATTATATTTTAATACTTTTAAATCCAAAATATTAAGTTAATAAAATATCCTTTTTATTAAATCTTTTTTTATTTAAAGTAAAAAAAAATGGTTATTTTATATAAAAGATTAAGAAAACCTTAAGGAAAAAGTAATAAATGTTAAAAGAAAGTTAATTAAAATAAAAAAAGCTATAAAATTTTAATAATCTTTATAGCAGGAAATGGAAAATAATTGGATTATAAAAAGGGAAATACGGATTTATTAGGATAAATGTATAAAATAATTTATAAAATAAGTTAATTCCCTTTAAAATAACATTAATAAATTAATTAATTTATTTATGAATATTAACTTTTATTTGTTTTTACCTTTAATATAATTAAATTAATTAACTTAAATTATTTAAAAATTTACTAATTTAAATTAAAGATAATATAATTTAGCTTATACTTATTTTTATATTTATTATTTAATTACTTAACCTTTTATTATTTACCTTTATATTTAAAATTATCCTAATACTTTTTATTAAATTAAAGTTTTTTATTATATTAAAGCTTTTTAAAGTGGTTAATAAGGTTTTATTAATAATAACTTAAATATCTTAAAAATCAATTAAATTTATAATTATTTAATCCAAAAGTGAAAATAATGGAAAAGAAAAGGTAATAAGGTTTAATTACCATTAAGCCCTTTAATCAAATAAAAAGAAAAATAATTTTAAAACTTTAAATAATAAAAAATATAAATAATAAGTTTTTTTCCCATTTTTAATGGTTATTTTTATTTTAATTATTAATAAAATAATATAATTATTATTTATAAGTTTACCTTATATATTTTAATTTATTTTATATATTTTAAAAGGTTTATTATATAATATTTAAATTAAAAATATAAGGATATAATAATATGGTATAATTTAAAGATAATATAATGGTTTTATAAATTATATTTTTTTAATATATTTATTAATATTTATTAGGTATTAAATAATATAATTTTTTTTTATGTATTTAATATATTATTATTATAATGGCTTTTAATGAAATTATTAATGAATTTATAAGGTATAAACATTAAAGATAATTAAATGTATATATTTTACCTTTTTTATTATTAATGTACATTATTAATTAATTTTTTAAAATTACTAAAGTTACATTAAGTAATTAATGGTATTAAAACTTTATTTTTTATTTAATGTTAAAGGTTATAAACATTAATTTATAATTAAATATATGTTTAAACTTAAATTTTTATATTTTTTAATTTATGAGCTTAATAAAATTATTATTAAATATCTTATATTTCCATGGTTTTTTTTTTTTAAAAAGGTACTTAAATGAGATATTAAGATTAAAAACCTAGATTTAAAGAAATGGTAAAGAAAAAAGTAAAAATAAAATAAAGATAAATAAAATTATAAATTTTTAAAATAAAATAAATTAATAAATAACTATATAAATTAAATTAAATTTAATAATACCTTAAGTTTATAAAGGGGTTTTATTATAAACATTAATATAAAGTTAATAAAAATATTTACGTTATTTTATTAATTAATAAAAATACTTAATTCCATATATTATAAATTAAGTATATTACTTAATATAACTTTTATTTATCTTAAAAATAAAATTATAGCTTTTTTTTTATTTATAATAAATAAATAAATAAGGAATTATTTATATTAATCTATTATTACTTAATACTTTATTATAATTCCTTATTTTCTTTAATTATATCATTTTATATTTATTTTTTAATTAAAAATAAATTTAAAACTTTAATATTAATTTATTAAACTTTTTATTAATTTTAAATTTAATAAAATTTAAAAAGTTATATAAATTTTTTATTTTAGTTATTAATTAATATATCCATTAATTAATTTATATATAATAAATAATAACTTTTTATATTATATTATAATTTATTATATTTATTATATTATTATTAAAAATATTTAATATAAAAGTAAAAGTTATATTATTAAATTATATTTTTTTATATCTTTAAATTTAATTATTACTTAATAATATATACTTTAAAATTATATTATATTTATTAATACTTATTATTTTTATATCTTTAAATCCAATTATATTAATTTTAATAATATTTTTTTAATATTATTTTTAATATTAATTTTTATTATAATTAGGTACTTAATCTTATTTTATTATTTTTACTTTTAACCAATGGATTTTTCTTAAATTAGTACTTAAGCTTTAAAAGGATATAATAAATATTAGTTTAATTTATTATATTAATTCCTTTTATAATCAAGGTTAAGTTTATTACGTTATTATAGCACAATTAAATGAATTTAAATTAACTTATATAATATTTAATACTATTTAAATATAACTTAAAGTAAACCAAATGTATTAATTTATTATAGTAAAAATGTTAAATATTACTTATAATGCTTTAAATAATAAATTCTTTTTTTACAAAAATTATCATTTCTTATTCAATAAAAATTTCTTTATTTTTATATTAAAACTAGATATTTTATAAAAATCCAAATATAGGTTTATATTAAAAAACCATAACCTTGTTAAAGAAAATATTAATGAGAATAATGATAAATATTTAAGTAAAAATTGGATTTTCTTATTATGCATTAAATAAATAAAAAAAGATAATAATATTAAATATTTTATTACTTATAAATAATACATTAATAATTAGATTTTCTTATTATATATTAATAAAATAAAAATTAATAATAATAATAATTATTAATATAGTAATGATAATATTAATGATAATAATAATGGAAATAAGAATAAGTTTAATAATAATAATATTTTTAATAACCATTTTTTTTTTTAATAATAATAATAATAATTATAATAATATATTTGGAAATAATAACATGGAATATAATTATAACTATACCCATTTAAAAAATAAAATAAAGTTTAAGTTATTTATTAATATTAATTATATTCCAAATTTATTTATATTTATAATAAATTTAAGTAATAATATAATATAATTTAATTAAGAATTTTAACTATATTAATATTTATAATAAAATCCTTTTATTAATTTAAAGTAATAATTTAAAAATATGAAATTATAATAAAATAGCTTTTATAATAAATGTAATACCATATTATTTATAATTAATCTTTTTAAGATTTTATTTCTTTACCTTATATAATAATAATAAACCATTTATCATTTATTATATTAAAATTTAAGAACAGTTTTTTCTTCTTTAATAACTTCGGCTTTAATATTTAAACTAATACCAAATTAAATTAATATAAGCCTAAATTAATTAACTTTATTTAAATGGAAAAAAGCATAATATATTATAAAATACATAAGCTTAATATTTAATATTAACTAATTTATAATTATATTAATAAATTCATTATATAATTTTTAATTATTTTCTTTTATAATAAATTAATTAAATTAAATATAATAATTATCCTTTAACTTAACAATAATAAAATAATGTTCCTTAATATTAATTTAATATATATTAATATTAATTATAATATATAATATATTACTTATAAAATTATAAATTACATTATTATATTAATATTTATAATATTAAATACTTTTAATTACATTTATTAAAAAATATTAATTAAAAAAATAATAAAATAAAGATTAAAATATAATTATAATAAATAAAATTATAATATATATAAAGTTTTTTAATTTTTAATATAATTTTATTATTTATAAAAGAAAGTTTAAACAATTATATTATTATATCCATACATTATTTACATAAAATCTCACGTTTATAATTCTTAATACCAATTTATTAATAATAAGAAAGGTTGTAATTATATAATAATATAATAAAATTATTTAAATATAAGAGAAAAATAATTACAATGAAAAAATAAATAGTAAAAAAGATTAATGAAAAAAAAAAAAAAAAAAATATCTTTTAATAAAAAAAAAAAGCTTAAATATATAAATATTAATATATATTATTAAAGTTATATTAAAAACATATACCTTTATAAACAATATTTTTATTATAAAAATTATTAAAAAATATTTCAATTTATATAATAATTATTATTAATTTAAAATTATTAACATTTTATAAATATTAAAATAATAAATTATACCTAATATTATTAATTTTAATGTAAACTTTACGCTTTAATAATTTTTCAAACTTTTTATTAAATTATTTCATATTTAATAATATAAAGTATTTTAATAATAATTATTTAATAGAATTTTTAAAAATCATAATTATATTTTTTATTTTCTTATAAATATATAATTTAATTTTTATTATAAAATAAATATAATTTATATTATTATTAATAAATATATTTAACTTTTATATTTATATAATAAGAAAATATATATTTTTTAAAATAATTTAATACTACCCCCACTTTTTTTTTTAAAAAATATATATTTTATTTATTAATATTTTAACATTAAAAACTTTAATTTAATTATATATATATAATGAAATTAAATTATTAATATTTCATTAATTATATTATAAATTTCATAATTAATTAAATTTTTAAAATTATTTTTTAATTAATAATATTATCTTTTATCACTTTATTATATAAAAATTATAAAAAATATAAATAATATAAAAATATTATATAAAATACATTTTATTAAATGATATTAATTATTAATATTTTTATATAATTATAAAAAGAATTAATTAATTTTATAAAAAATTCATTAAATATACATTAATTTATGGTTAACCAATTAAAGGTTAAGCTTTTATATAATTATTGTTTTTATATATTAAAAATAATCTTAAATTTAAAATAATTTATTATTTATATTTTATTTTCCTTTATTATTTTTATATTTTTTTCAATTATTTCATTATAAAATTATTTATTTGGAAAATTTTAAAATGCTTTTTTAATATTATTAATATTTATATATATAATAATAATAATTTATTAATTTTCATTTATAATTATTTTAATTTTACTTATCGTAAATCATAAATAATTATATATATTAAAAAAAGTACTATATATATGTTTATAATTAATTATAATATTTTAATTAATGGTAATAAAAAAAAGGGTTTATAAAGGATTTTCCAAATTTCTTTTTAAATGAGAATTTAAAATAAGTGGTAAAAGTGGTTATTATAATATATTCGAGGATACTTAACTTAAAAATTAAAATGGATTTATTTTAAGTAAAGCTATATTTCCATAATTAATTTATATATTATTATAATAATTAATTACTTTTTTTATCTTTAAATCTTATTCTTTATTTTTAACTTTATAAACAACCTTATTTATAAATATTAATCCATATATAATATTATTTATATTAACTTAAATAAAAAAAAAAAAAAATAATATTAATATTTTTAACTTTTTAATAATAACACTAGGATAAATAACTTTATAAAAATAAGATAATATTTTTTTATTAATCTTTTAATACATTTTTCTACATTTAACATTAAGATTTTTTCTAAATTTTATAATTATAAATTAAAATTTATAAACTTTGGTTTTAAAAATTATTTTAATTTTTTTAACTTTATGATTTATTATTTTTTCTAACATTTTAATTTAAAGATATTTATTCTTTTAAATTAGTAACAGTTTAATAACTTTCATACCAAAAATTCGAATACTTTTAATATTATTTTAATATCCGTAATAATATCATTAATTTATTCCAGCATTTATTAATTAACTTTTGTATTTTACATTAATAAAACCTAATGTAAAAAATTCAATATACCTTTAATACAAAATTTTATAAAAAGAATATATTTTATTAATATAAATATAATTAAAAAAATTAATTTTATTTCCTTTATTAATTATATATTTATTAAAAAAATTTTAAATAAAGTTTAAAAATTTATTTAATAAAATTCTATTTTTAACCTAAATAATAAATTTTATAATAGAAATAAGTTTCATATATAATCCTTTTATATAAGCACTAAAATAATTTTTAATAAGAAATTCATTAAAATTCTTAACGAGTTTTCACAGATTCCGTATTTAGAATAAATCATGTACATTTAAAGATCTATAAATTTTTTTCCTTTATTTTAAATGTTTAAAAAAATTATAAAATAATTCTTAAAGTTATTTAAAATTTAATATATTAATTAAAAAAATATGATTAATAATTTATTTAAAAAATAACTTTAATTAAAAAAAGATAAATTAAGTTAATATAAATAATCATATATTAAGATTATTAAATAAATTATTAAAAACCATTATATTTATATAATTATTTTTTAATATAATAATTCTTTACTTATTTATTTCTAATATTTTAATAATATAATAAATCTTTTTAATTTATTTTAAAAAATAAAAAAAAGATTTTAAAACACTTATATATCTTAATAAATTTATATAAATTAATTTTAATAAAAAAATATTTTTTTATAAAATAAAAATAATATTTTTTTAAACCATTAAAGTAATTCATAAAATAAAATAATTATTTACAAATAATTTACATTTAGTTATAAAATAAAACAATTAGTTATAAATGAATTATACCTAATTATAAAATTATAATTATAATTTTATAAATTTAAAACTTTTATACTTTATGTATTTACTTAATTCATTAAGGTACACCATTTTTAATAAATGTAATATAATGGTTTTAAACCTTATTAAAATAAAGTATATAATATATATTTTTAAAAATCTTTAAAATGTTATGTATAACATATAATATTAATTAATTATTATTATAAATAAAAAAATATCTATTATTTCTTAAATATAAATTACTTAATTAATTTCTAATATAAATAACTTTTTATTATAAGAAAATAATTCATTAATTATTATTATATTTACTTATTAAAGTAAATTCAATACTTAAATTTACAAAAAATATTATATTAAAGGTTAAGATTTTTAAAAAAAAAAGTTCATTTATACGTAATACCATTACATTTTTATTAAATTTTCTTAAATAGTGGAAATCCCTTTTTTTACATTTAAAATATATATCTTTAATAAATAAATATTTGTATAATAGTGGTTTACATTATGTTAATTAATAATATAAGTTAATGGTGTAATAAGTAATTATTAAAAAGGTTATATTATATATTATTTATATAAGTTTAATATTTTTAAAGTTATGGTTAAAAGTTTATATATGCATTATATTTAAGTATAAACACAGCTTATATAATTGCATTAAGTGATAAACTAATTATTTTTCTAGGTATTATTATATTAATGTTAATGTAAAAATAAGGAAAAAAAAATATTACCTTTTAATTATTTTATTCCAAAAAATAAATAAATAAAAAAATTTTTTATTTTAAAAAATAAAGTTTTTTTATATATATTAATTATAAAATACTTAATTAACCCATTATATTTAATTTTAAATGTAATTTTATTTATTTAAAAAATAATAACCCTTTTAATAAAATTACTAATTTTATTATAAAAAAAACAAAAAAAATTATAAAGTTTAACTTAACTTTTTTAATTATAAGTTCTTTATTTTATTAATTTATATTAGTAAATCTATTTGCTTTTACTTAAAATGTTTTAATAAACCTTTTTATTAAATTATTATTGTTTTTAAAAAATATAATATTTTTCCATAAATTACCATTAATTGTAATAAAAAAAAACACATGTTTTAACAATTAAATTATGGTTTATTATCTTTATTACATTTATATAAATAATTTTAATCCTTTGTTAACCTTTTATATAATGGATAATAAGGTAACTTATATAATGATTTATTATGGGTATTATATTATAATTAATAATTATATAAAAAATGATAAAAAAAGGAATCCTAATAATTATATAAAACCTTTTTTATTAAAAATTATTAATAAATTAAACCACATAATAATCCCCACGAATAATATCCTCTTAACTAAATTATATTATTTTATTATATTTAAAACATTAATATTTAAACATGGGAAACACTATCCTATTATTCTTACATTTAATAATTAAATTCCATTTTTACACTTACCACATTTTTTTGAAATTATAATAATCCCTATAAGTTCAAATATTTTAAAAGTATTAAACATTTAATTAAAAATATAACCTTATTTCCTATCTTTTATTAATTAAATAATAAAAATAACATATATTATTTTTAAATAAAAAATTAATTAAATAATATAAAATTAAATTCAATTATTAATAATTATATTTAATAAAAATATTTTTATAAATTAAAAGAATAAAGTTTTATTATAAAAGGATTTACATTTTTTTTAAGATTATAAATATTTTATATTATTCTTTAAATCCATTACTTTTATAAAACCTAGAAATTATTATTTTTATTTACATATAGCTTATATTAAAAAGGATTTTATAATAAATTATTAAAACATTTATTAATATTAAAATATCATAATTATAACCTTATAAAATATCCTTTTAACATTTTTATTTTACCACTTTATATAAACATTATATAATAATGATAATTTTATTTAGTTTTAAAGTTTTTCTAAATTTTTTATTAAAATTAAAATATATAATAAATTAGGTTAATTAGAATAAAATTATTAAACCTTACTTAATTAAAAGATATATTATATTATAGCTAGTTTAAATTATATTTATTCTTTAAAGTTTTTATAAAATAATAAAAGAAAAATACCGCATAAGGATAATATAAATTTTAATAATAAGGTATTATTTAAAAATAATAAATTAAAATATTATTTATTACCATTTAATTCATTTATATCTAATAAAAATAATATTTTTAAAATATTAAATTATTAATATATACGCTTTTTTTATATACCCCCACTTGATTATATTAATAACGAAAAATAATATGATTAAATGAAATTTAAAATTATACCCGTACATTATAATAATTATAATATTTAAAAGGTAAAAAAATAATAATAACCCATTAACTCTAAGGGTAATATAAATATAATTAAAGATTTAACTTATTTAAAACTTAAATAAACGTAAGCCTTTACTCCTTTAAAAACCTATCTTAATATATTTAAATTATTAAAATCTATTAATATAATTAAAATAAATTAAAATGCTTTTAAAGACATGCATTATCGTTTAAATTTACATTACAATTTTTTATTATTATTACCTTAAAATAAACTTTAATTAATATTTTTTTTTATAAAAAGGAAGGAAATATTTTTCCTTTTAAAATTTAAAGGTATTAATAATGCTTAAAACAATATTATCTTTTTTAATTAAAGGGTATATATTTAAATTATTTTATTAAGTTATAAATTATTTTATTTATTAAAGGATATATAATTATATAATGAAAATATATATAATTACAATTTCCACTTTTATAATTTTTTATTATTAATTTAAAAGTTTACTTTTCAATTATAATTCATATATTTACAAGGTTTAAAAGATATATTTAATATTGGATAAATATGTTAAAATTAACCATAAAAAAATTTAAAAGTTAAAATATATAATATTTTATTAATTACTAATTTCAACTTTAAATTTCTATTTAATATATTTATAATACTTGGCTTATTTTTTTAATTAATATATATAAAATTTAACTTATTTAATTAAAAGATAATTAAATTATTTATGATATATATAATATATTTATAGTTAAAATTTAATATATTAAATTTCCATTTTAAAAATAAATATATAATATTAAAATATTTAATAAATTATTAAATTATATAAGATTTAACTTTTAGGAGAAAAATAAATATTAAATAATAAATTATTTAATATTCTTTATTTATTTAATAATTACTTAATTAAATATAGTAAAATTAAAACCATTAAAACCATTAAAATTATTAAAAAAATTAGAAAAATTGGAAAACCTAATATTTTTTTCCTTAAAATAATTTATGTTCTTATATTTAAAACCCCTTTAATCCTTTTTTAAATTATTTATTAATATTATATATAAATTAATATATAATTCTTTTAACCTTATACTATACCATTTTAATCCATTTTAAAGAATTTCATTATAAATTAATATTAATTATATTTTTCATTTTTAATGATTTTATAAAAAATCTTTTAATATAAGATATTTATGGAAATATAAGCGGTTTAAACTATTTTTAACATTTTTTAAAAAGTTAATTATAAATTATTAATTACATAACCTTTACATTTAAAACTTTAAAAAACTTATAAAATTATAACATTTTATTAGCTTTTTTAATTTCTTTATTAACTTTAATAATTAAAGATTAAAATTAAATTAAATCTTAAAATTTTTCATATTATTACTTAATATATTTTACTATAATATATTTACATGGTTATAAATAATATAATTTTTTTTTAATTAAAATTTAATCTAATAATTATTCCATTTTATTATGAATTTAATGAGATTTTTATATAAAAAAAGTTTGTAAATTACATATAATGCCATTATATCATGAATATTATAATTAAAATAAAATTTATATTAAAATAACTTTTTAAAATATATTTAAATATATTTAATATTTAAAACATTATATAATTATTTATATTTAAATAAGTATTTATAATTCATTTATTAATAACTATTAGGTAAAATTATTTTTATTAATACTTAATTAATTAATTTTCTTTATTCCTATTTTATATATAACATTTACTAATATTATTACCTTATTATAAAATTTATTATATGCCATTAAAAATATTTAATATGGTTTTTAATCGGGTAAACATGGTTAATTAATATTAGGTTTAAATTAATAATAATGTTTTAATTTTATGGTTAATTCGCATAAATTAAAATTATATATTAATATTAATAATAATTTTAAAAAATTATTAAAAAATATTTATTAATTATAAGTTTAATTAATTAATATTAATCTATATAACTTAATAAAAATATATATTAATATTTACATAAATTTCAAATTTTATAAATTAAAGTTTTTAATAATTATTTATGTATTATATATAATTAAATTTAAAAACCTTATATTTTATTTTCCTTTATTTCCTTATATTAATATCCTTTTACCACGTAATAACTTTTAAATAATAGTTTAAATATGTTTTTTAAATCGTATTTTTATTAAAAGGAAATTAAATAATCTTTTGGATAAACCTGTATATATGAGTTTTACTTATATCATTAAAAGCATTTAAAATATATTAATATTAATTAAAAAAAACCTTTAATCTATTTGTTAAAACTTATTATTTTTTAAGATTAATAATTTACTTTTTTATACCATTAATGTATTTAATGATTTAAAGATAATAAAGATTTATTAATATTTTATATAAATGTTTTAATAAATTAAATATTTTTTTATTATTATAATTTCTTATAAAAAAATAATATCAAATAAAGAAAATTTTATATTTAATATATTTAATTAATTATATATAGGATGTTTTAATTATTTAAATATAACGTTAAATATTATATTCCAATGTGTTTTAACCGTTTTTAAATTTTTAATTAATATGTTTTATAATTTATTATTATATAAAACTTTAACTTATATAATTATTAATCTTGGTGTTTATAGCATTAATATTTTAAAAATATTTATAAATATTATATTTTTTTAAAAAGTGTTATAAAATGCATTTAATAATATGAATATAGTATTTATCCTAAAGTTATTAAATTATAATTGTTTATAATAAACTTTCCTTTTTAATTTAATTTTTAATTTATATTATTAAATTCTTTAAAAAAGTTTTTATAATGAAATATGAAATAATAAGTTAAATTATAAGTATAAAGATTATAGAAATTATTTAAAATATTTAAATTAATTTAATTACTTAAAAATATATATTATATTTATATTTTTTATTTAATTAATAATAAGAATATTTTTTATCTTAATTAATTAATTTTTTAAATTAAAATAATTTATAATATTTATATTTACATTATTATAATGGAATATATATATGTTTACCCGTATTTTAATGGTTATTTTTTAATTAAAAATCTGTAAATATAAATATATAAGTTAATTTATTTATTAAATCTTATATATTTACTTTTTAATATTTTTTAAAGTTAATATATATAATGTTAAAAATAATTATATATTTTATTTTTAATTTAATTATATTAACCATATTAAAAATTAACCTTAATACTAACTTATTTTAAAATATAAATATTTTTTAAACCTTAATTATAATTATTATTTTACCCCTTATAATTAAATATTTTACTTTATATTCCTTACTTTATAATAATGTTAAATCTAGTGTTACAGTAATTTTAATTATATTAAACCTATCCCTAACTTATTTATCATCTAATAATAATAATAAATCTAATATTATAATATCTTAAAAACCTTTAATTAATTTTATTTTTTTCCATTTTTTATATTATTAAAGCAGTAAAACCGAAACTTTAATTACCTGGATTATATTAAATCTAAATTAATTTACCCAAATTATACCAGATTTAGGTTAATTTGCTAAATTATATTATCAAAATAATATAACCTATAAAATATTAACTTTAATATTTCTATTTTTAATAAATTTTAATTCCTTTAATCTTTTTTAAAATAGAAAAAATATAATTTTTATTAATAATATAAAATTTAATAACCCTTTTATATATATAGATTTTTTAATATATATAATTAAAGGATAATATAATTTGGAATTATTAAATAAAAATATAATAAAACATGTAAAATAAGTAATAATTAATATTATATAAAATATTAATATTATTATTTATTTTCTTATAAAATTATTCACTTATATTCACCTTTTTAAATAAAATATAATTAATTTCCAAATATGTACCTAAAAGATAATTAAGTTATATAATGTTAATTAAAATTTTAAATTTCTATTAAAATATATTAATAAACTTTAAAATAATATAAAATCTCTTTTATTTATAAAGTTTTCCTTATCCATTATTAATTATTTAAAAATAATTATAAGTTCTTTTAATACTTAAAACTAGTTTTTTAAGAAATTTAAATAATTATACTTACCTAATTATTTTTAAGTTTAAAAGGTTATTATTTATTATTATTAAATAATACATTTTATTTTACTTAAAAATATAATTAATATTTTAAAAAAAATATGGATTTATAAAGATTATTTTATAAAGTATTTCTACTAATTATCACCTTATAAATAAAAAAGATTTTTAATTTATTGGTTTAATAAAATATATTAATATTTTAAATAAAACTAAAAAATTTTTTTTTAAAAATTTTATAAAAATTAATGATTTTATAAAATAAATAATTATAATAAATAACTTATTATTATATGGGTAATTAAATCTTTTCTTTTTAATGATAATTTAAAATTCTTAATTAATAAATCTTTTATTAATATAAATTAAATTTAAAAAATTTTATTTTATATATTTTATTTATTTTAATTATTAATAAATTATCATATAAAATTAACTTATTAAAAAACCCTAAGTTATAAGTGAGACAATTTATTCTATATAATCACTATTTATTATTAGATTTTCTAAATATAAAAAAAAAAAAAAGAAAAAAAAAAAAAAAAAAAAAAAAAAAATAAATATAAAATTTAAATTATTTAAATAATTATTATATATTTTATTATATATTTATAATAATATATT